>JXSR01S014968.1:21633-37187 GCA_000969725.1 Ophiothrix spiculata | reverse complement strand
AAAATCAACATCACCATCCTGTTCCTTGTGAAAATTCCTTTCTGGAAATGTATACTTTTATTAACTTTAAGCACTTTGTTAAAAAGTTATGGTACTAAATAAACTTGCAAAAATGTAACATTGAGTAAGGTGCTTACACCCCTTAAAAAGCCAGGATCAACAGTTTCAAATATGAGCTTACCCTCTTTCCGGATCAATTTTGATCCCGATTCTAGTCAAATTTGATCCGTTTTGGGAGTGTGTTTGATCTGAAGTGGATCAAAAAAATGATCAGGAAAAGGGGTAAGCTCATATATGATCCGGGCTTTTTTAAGAGTGTGTGTGTTTGAACTTTAATCTCGGTGCACACGCGTAAAAGTGAAAAGGTTTTCTTCACGCGACTATAATAGTTGTCAATCGCGCGCTACGGGCCATCTGAGGCATCGGAGTTATGTGTAGAAATATAACAACTATTTCCATCTTCAGGGGCGCACGTACCATCAGATGATCAAATCCCCGACCCCCGATTCAGGTCTTGCTCCAAACTGTCATCCTGTCGCCAACGAGACATGTTTTTTAGAAGACCTTGTTACATTTTATGCTGAATCCCCAAAAAACTATTATCAAAAAATTGGGTGAAATTTAATACAACTTCACAAAAATGTCGGACTCTCATTTATTTTACTTTAATTCCTAGAAGCCTCTTGAACTGATTTTGAGCTTGTGTCTCACTCTTGTTCCCCGTTTGTTCTTCACTAATTGCAGGTGAAGCAGCCACGATTCGATGTGACCCAGATTTGCTCAAGGTCCGCGCCAAGTGTCTACTCAAATACATTGACGGCGATGTCGATAAGGAACTCCAAGCCTTGTATGCTGTGCAGGCCTTGAACCACAAATTAGTAAACCCACCAGGTAGGTACCAACAAACATGGGTAAGGCTTAAAAAACTTAAAGCAGCATGATTCAACATTTTTCAAATTTGTTGAGATTTTGGTACCAAAATATTGCTCGTATTTTTCTCATGACCCACGTCTAATTATGGTAACCATAATTAATTTTACAGTTAAACGTATAGGCGTCTCTGAAATACAAAATTACGCATAAAATAGATACTGTTTGACTGAATTAGCTGAAATTTGAAATTTAAACTTCTTTCATGATTATCTTTCATATGACATTGAAAAGTACATTTTGAAAAATCGGACCAAGTCCTTTAATAGTGTAACAAGAGGGGATAAATGTGGGTCGGTCAGTCAAGGTTTTTAGTTTTTATATTGTTTCTTTAATGTAAGATATTGAGACATTGTTGAATAAAAAGGAACCAAAACGAAAGAAATGATCTTATGTTTTGACGGATCATTGTGTATCATGGAAAGGTATCATGTTTTTCTGAAAGAAAACAAACAGTGTCTTTTTTTTCCATGGGTCCGTCGGGTTTTGCCAATCACTTTTTTGCCTTATTTGCAAGTTTACATATATACCAAAGTATATTTTTCATTTTTCAATTCATGATCTTAGGTATTTAATGCTTTATAAGAATGGTAGAATTATAGTACTGTGCATTAGTTAATAGTTATCAATTATGCTGTCCCTTTAAAGCTGAATTCATACTTAAAACGCAATTCCTTGCGTTTCTAGTCATTTTCACCTTAAACGGCACCGCAAATAAATTCACACTCAAAACGCAAACGGACTATACGGCAGCCGATGACAAGAAAACGCAATGTAAAGTTCGGCTTTTCTCAACTTGATTTGTGTTGCCGCAAGTGGTGTTGCGTTTTGTTATCGATTGATCGGAACTGCTCAAAACTCCTATCTGCACATGCTCGGTGCGTTTGCGTTAGCGTCGAGTCTGAATAAATTTCAGCTTAAGAGTCACTTCGTCTGTTCGCCTACAAGAATCTTCCTTCTGAACTTTGCACCTCATATTAAAGGTATTACAAACAGGTATATTATACAAATCAACCTTCAAGTTCGGGAAATTATGCTTCGGAAAGAGGTGTACCAAGAGCAGTGCTTGAATTCAATATTTGTGTGTTTTCCCGGAGCAAAGTTGTGGACACTTAAGCAATACCATGACATTTGCAAGCAAGGCTTCAAACGAGCTTGTTCATTTGTTGAATTGTATGATTTCTGTCCTTAGCTGCTGATAAGGGAATATTTGATCTAATGTGTGTCTCATAGACTTCGAATGTTACTGAATGCTACTTTTCTCTATGTTGAGGACAAAATGAATCGGATAAGCTTTCAATTAATAAACCTTCAGTTTTCCCTTGTATCTTTACAGGATTACTACGAATAGTTTTTGATGTCTTATATGACGAAGATATAATATCAGAAGGTACTTTCTATGTATGGCAGAACAGCACTGACCCCGCGGAAAAGGGCGGCAAGGGCGTCGCTCTCAAATCGGTCACCAGTTTCTTTGCCTGGCTTGGCGAGCCTGAATAAGATACCGACAACTAATACACTGTTAGAACGTTGGGCAAATAATTTACCCAACGTTGGTTCAACTATGAACAACCCAACTTCTGGGTAAATAATTACCAACGTTGCGTACAATGTTGGCTAATTACCTAACTGTTGGGTAAAAATTTTAGCTAATTACCCAAATATTGGGTAAAATTTCATCAACAGTTGGTTAATATTATTTACCCAACAATTGGGTTGTTCATAGTTTAACCAACGCTAAAAAATTGCCCAACAGTATAACAGTGTAGTCTGAAGAATTTTGTCAAACAAGATTTATTTTATACTGCCTTTTTTGCTGTTTATTATATAAAAAAGTGATTAATTTATTATTGAAAAAATATATTATTGTTTCCAGAAAAATCTACTGTATTTAAATAATATGCATGAACATGGTTGATGTGAAAACTATGTGTTCCAAACTTTCATGGATACATGACTGAGGAATTGGGTATCATGTGTCAATCTTTCTCAGTGGACTCTTTAAATCTGTAACAATCTGTAATAGACCATATTTTGACATACTCCCGACGTTTATGGGGTAAATCCACAGAATCGGATGGGAATCGAAACTCAAAACGAGGGCAAGTATGATATATACCCTACAAAGTGTCCACGAATGATTTATACCCGGCTATTGGATTTTTTTATGGTCCACTGGGTAAAAAATTGGTCAAATCTGGTTTATTTTCAAGTTAAGCATGTCTCTAGGTTTCTGAAGAATTTTGAATTTTTCAAATCGCATGTTCCCTTGGAAAGTTACGGAGATTTTTCTAAACAGTGTATATTTTGCGAATTGTAAAATTGTAATCAGAGAAATTGTTAAACTGAAATGGAAAAACTGACTATACTGAAACCCTCTTTTACTTTTAAAACGTAAAATACAATTTAGGTTTTATTGATTGACTGTGATGGATATGAAGGGTGTCCTTGAGAATGAAAATAACAATTTGGGTTACGGTTGAACAGCTTTACAGTGACCAGTATGTTAGGTGTTGCGCGCTTAATGGAAACCCACCTAGAAACTTCACATTTGACTTATGGCAACCAGAATTTGTAGTTTGGATGAGTATTATGGGTAGCAACTCAACATCAGGACCAGTATTTGTCGACAGAAACGTCAACGTGCGGAAGTATGTTGACCTAATCAACAGAACTGTGGTTCCTCAACTTGCCCGCCAATATGATGTCCTGCTCCATATCTGAATAAGACTATATCGCTATTTTGTGTAGGAATATATTCAGAAGTCTCCAAGGTAATGCTTTAGATTATAGAAAATTACAAAACCAAAGAAAGAAGATTTGAAATTGGTCAATTTGTATTCATTAAACTTTACAAACATTAGTATTAAAGTGTGCATATTGCAAGTATTTATTATACCTGCACGATTATTTGTAAATATCAAAACCACGTTTGCCTAGGTTTTCAATTACGTCATCGCACGAAGCAATGAAGCATGATATTTTGATGAAACATATGGAAAATGTAGAAGACCTCTCAACTAATGTAGAAAAGCTTATGGTTTTATGAAAAAATACGATTTAGTATTTTTTCCGATTTTTTGAAACTGGTATAAATCATTCGTGGACACTATGTACTTGCCCTCGTTCTGAGTTCCGTTTACCGTCCGATTCTGTGGATTTACCCAATCAACGGCGGAGGTATGTCTATGGATAATAGCAAAAATGAAATGGGAGAATTTTCTAGATTTGTAATAATGTTATGCATCCAATAATCATAAAATGGAAACTTGTAATTTTTACTCTTATCATCAGTGTAACATCATTTGGGAAGTGTATTTGATTCCCGACTTGATAATGCAGTGGAACCTGGTAATCGCATATGCATACAGATTTTAAGTCTTGATAAAACTCAAAAGTTGGTCCATGGTGATTTTGTGGAAGAGGGTTCTATTATTATAGTCCTACGCGGTTGCTCATAGAGTTGATTCCATTCAACTTTATTAAGTTCTGTTTTAAAAGTGGTCTAATTTACTACCACTGCTGTTTGATGGTAATACAGCCGGTTGAACCATACCTATATAGAATACAACGAAAAGTTGCAGACATTCGTATTAGATTAATACCTGGCAGCACAACTATACCAAACAAGACTAAAACATGCTAAAAAAATTATAATTAAGAATAATATTTTGTTCAAGTTGATTTCGAAACCGTTTCACATATATTGCAATTTTTTACTTTACATGATAATGAATTCAAAAGCAGTGGCCCACTTGTACGGATAGCTTTATCAGTCAATGATTTTTTTATTGAAGATCATTTGCATATATTGTTTGATAATTATGTATATATATCAGAACGAGAACGCCTGTTAAAATATTTCCCCATATAAGGATTGTACAGTTAAGATATGGTGATACTATAATGAGAAGTACAGAGTATGGAGTATACGAAAATGGTGAAAGAATTGGGGATGATTGATTAGGGCATTTTAGACTTTAGTAAAAATAATTATAAATAGATCGTGGCTCGCCACAACTTATGATGTCAATAGGTTGCTTCTTTAGCTGCATTTATTGTCATTTGTCTGAATTAATCAATTTCCCACTTGGGCTAATTGCAGTCTTTTGAGCTACGTAAGTATGATTAACTTAAGAATCACTCTGCCTAAAAAGATATTAATGTATGAGTTTGAAAAATATTATGGACTGAATTGCGTAAAAATGACCGATTTCCTTTCAGTATGTTATGCCTACTGAAGCCATTTTCGGTAAAAAAAATCCTATCCTAAAGAGGAGTTATTCACTATAATTTTGATATCATCACTCATGAAATGGTGTTATTTAGTATACAGTAACAGACCATTGCGGCAATATGCAAATGTGTCGTGCTACATAATTACGACAACTCAAAATTGCAAGTGCTTGGTCGTCTGCCGCAACTACAAGCTTGGTCGTCTGCCACAAAAGCTTCTCTAAAAAATCGTGTCGTCGCGGCCATCACGACAAGGTAAATAATATATCGGCTTGTCGTGCTTACCGCAAAATTTTCCAGATGCGACATGGTCGAGTTTGCGCACTTGGAAGTTTTTGACGGCGCGCTGGTCGTACGACCACCACAACAGACACTCTGAAACCAGCTTTATATTTTTGGCACGCGGGTGGTTACCAGGACTGAAAACCCAGTTACCCTCCCCGGGACGGGGAGTCTCGATTGCAGCACTGGTTTTGATGCTAATTAGTATTTATTAGATTTGAGACAAACCTTAAAGCAATATTATAAAGTGTTAAAAATGAAGCGCCCCCTGTTACCCATGACTTTTAATTTTATTCGCTAATTGGGTTTGTCTTGGGTAGATATTAATACCCTCCAAATGAATTGCCTTAAATATGCCTACTATTTATGTTATAGACATTTGTTGAATTAAATTTGGGATCCCGAATTTAATTCCATGCATGTCCTTTTTACCCATTTTTCAGTAGGAGAAAAACAATTTTTTGACAAAATACACTTGAAAACGCTTTTAGATAGTTACAGTTACATTCCTTCATTACCTTTCATTTTAGGCTGTTTTTACTATTAACCATTTTTGATCATAATCTTATAGTATTGCTTTAATACAAATACCAGCTAGGTACAGATATAATTTGATAACATTTTCGGGATTTTAACCCACTTAGCAAGATCTTTTCAACAATTTTTTGTGCCAGGATGATGCACAAGTTGAAGGTCTGTTAGAATCTATCAAAAACTCAGTTTTGAAAAAATGGTCTCTAAGCCGTTTTGCAATTCAGCTCTTCAAATAGATTGTGGCTCGCCACAACTTATGATGTCAATAGGTTGCTTCTTTAGCTGCATTTAATGTCCTTTGTCTGAATCAATCACTTTTCCTCTTGGGCTAATTGCAGTCTTTTGAGCTACGTAAGTATGATTAACTTAAGAAACACTCTGCCTAAAAACTTGAAGATATTAATGTATGAGTTTGAAAAATATTAATTATGAACTGAATTGCGTAAAAACGACCGATATCCTTATGTTATGCCTACTGAAGCCATTTTCGGTAAAAAACAATCCTATCTTAAAGAGGAGTTATTCACTATAATATTGATGGCATCACTCATGAAACGGAAACAGACCATTGCGGCAATATGCAAATGTGTCGTGGTACATAATTACGACAACTCAAAATTGCAAGTGCTTGGTCATCTGCCGCAACTACAAGCTAGGTCGTCTGCCACAACGAAAGCTGCTCTGAAAATATCGTGTCGTTGCGGCCATCACGATAAGGTAAATAATATATCGGCTTGTCGTGCTTACCGCAAAATTTTCCAGATGCGACAAGGTCGAGTTTGCGCACTTGGAAGTTTTTGACGGCGCGCTGGTCGTACGACCACCACGACAGACACTCTGAAACCAGCTTTATATTTTTGGCACGCGGGTGGTTACCCGGACTGAAAACCCAGTTACCCTCCCCGGGACGAGTCTCGATTACAGCACTGGTTTTGATGCTAATTAGTATTTATTAGATTTGAGACAACGCTTAAAGCAATATTATAAAGTGTTAAAAATAAAGCGCCCCCTGTTACCCATGACTTTTAATTTTATTCGCTAATTGGGTTTGTCTTTGGTCGATATTAATACTCTCCAAATGAATTGCCTTAAATATGCCTACTATTTATGTTATAGACATTTGTTGAATTAAATCCGGGATCCCGAATTTAATTCCATGCATGTCCTTTTTACCCATTTTTCAGTAGGAGAAAAACAATTTTTTGACAAAATACACTTGAAAACGCTTTTAGATAGTTACAGTTCTTCATTTTATGCTGTTTTTACTATTAACCATTTTTGATCATAATCTTATAGTATTGCTTTAATACAAATACCAGCTAGGTACAGATATAATTTGGGTTAAATAAACATGAGAGACAAAGTTTATAATACAAATTGTTTGCAATATTAACTGGTTTAAAAAAGCATGGATTCTGTAAGTTAAAAATGAATTCTTTTGAAGTTACAAAATTTGCTCCTCTTCTTTACAGGATTACTTCGTATAATATTTGATGTATTATATGACGAAGATGTTGTATCGGAGAGTACCTTCTTTACGTGGCAGAAAAAACAGAGACACTACAGAAATTGTTGGTAAAGGTGTCGCTCTAAAATCTACCAAAAGTTTCTTTTTCTGGCTAAGTGAAGCTGATGATGATAACTAGCAGTCTAAATATTTTTTCAAACAAGATTTATTTAAATCTCATTTGTTTTGTTTGATTGTTTGTGTGCGTGGTTTGTTTTGTTTTGTTTTGATTTAAGAAATTCACTTAAGTTATTGGAAATTAAAAATGTGTTATTCTTACAAGAAAATTATATCACTGTAATTAACATGTCATATGGATCGATGCATCACTGAAGAATATTGTTCGCACTGATTATGCCAAACTCTGTGATGTGGTCTGCAAAAGCTATTTACACGATGGAGTCACAAGTTACTTGTTTTGATGTATCCCCATAAAGTTATGTTGAAGGCCAGATAGACTTCGTCATTTTTACCAATTGTAAAATCCAGACAACAATGCATAATGACCTTGAGTTTCCAGACAGTATTATCGATCACAATAATCCGCTAAAACTCCAATTAATATGTTACAAAACTAATATAGTGACAATCATTCTAAATGAAAATGTTTCTCATTGGCGAAATATGAAGCAGTGAGCAAATCTTTTCTTCAGAATAGAGGCCCTGCATGTGACGTATCATACAGTGAATATGGCGGATTGTTTAAATCCGTTCAACATAAGTGTTACCATAACCAACCACCATCATATACCATATACATCAATATCAGTAGGTTAGTTACAATATCCTGTTGAATAGACTATGATCCGCCATGTTTACAAGGAAGGTCATCAGTCCAAATCTTTTGTTTGGCACCATTCAATAATGCATGCAAGGCCTCTATAAAATCCACAGTACAGGTCAAGGACAGATTTCAGATTATAATGAAAAGACCAAGGTAATTATGGTAAACAACGATTACCAAAGAAAGTAATGTACTATAAATTATCAAAATACTACAGATGAGTAATCATTGTAAAACGTGCCGTGATGCGAAAACTATTTCACCATCATAAACATTTTGGTAAATAGTAGAACATTTTACACCATGGCAAAAATTTTACTCCGTGAGAAAATTTAACATAGTGGTGAAAATGTAACACCATGAGAAAAACCTTTTCTCTGAATGAAAATGACTACAATTTTTAATTGTTAAAACAGAATAGAATGGCTTCTGTAATGGCTAATTGTAATTGACATTACAACCCATTTTTGAAATTCTAATATCTATATAGAATTGGCATGTATTTCGTCAAACCAAGATGATGTAATTAATACGTGGTAATGCTAGGTATAATGTATACAGTACTTTTTAATTACACGAAAAAAAAAAGCATGTGAACATTCAAAATATCAATGGAGAATGTACTATTTTAAAAGCACATGATGACTGACTTTTTTGCGTTTTTCTATACTTTATGTGGTAAATCGGGTGACATGTACAATGGAGAGTTTGTTTCTGTGAGGAAACACCATCGGTAAAATGAAGAGTCATGAAGTCATATTAAAGCAAAACATAAACAATAAATTGTAAATTTATATTTATGTCTTTCTCCAGAGAATTGCCTCCATTCAAATGAGTAGTACGCTCATACTCATACTTAAGACTCCCAAAAAAGTATCGCCTCGCCTCGACAAAATGGCTCGTGCGCAAATACGGTACTAGCAAACGTAATTTGAAGATATTGGGAATAAGTGCTGGAATTTCAGCTTTCATTTGACACCCTATTTATGATAATTGACTGAGAAACACTGAAGTTATGAACATTTCAAATCCTCGAGGTCATTTTTTAAACGTTCCTTATTTCATTTTTGCACTGTACAAACTAGAAGCGCAGACCTAAAGATCAATATGAGTTGAGCTTGGTCACTTTTTTTTAAACCATATGTCTTTGGATTCTAACCATCATCTATCAAGATATTGTTTTTTTTTCATCTTATTAATGATGAGAAACAATATAAAACTTCAGATTCAACTGGTAGGCATTACTAGTCTTAAAAAAACATCGCGCACCGTTATTCGTCCACTGTGTGGTCTGGTACCTGCGCCATGTCTTTAATGCCAGTAATGACTACCAATTGAATGTTGTTTCTCTCGTTTTATGTTTATGTCGTTTTTCATTATTTATAGCAATGAATTAATGAAAAATTAATGAAAAAATCCATATCTTGATCATTGTTGATGGATAATGCTTAGATACCAATGACCGTGATTTCCAGTGACTAAACTTACCTCATTATTATCCTTACTCTTGCGTTACTGGTTTGTACAGTGCGAAAAATGAAATTAGCAACTTTTAAGAATCGACCCCGAGGGTTTTAAAAGTTCATAACTTCAATGTTTCTTTGTCAATTGTCAAAAATAAGGTGTCAAATGAAAGCTGAAATTTCAACGCTTGTACACACATTCTTTAAATTACGTTTGCGAATACCGCATTGGCGCTTGAGCCATTTTTTCGAGATGAGGCGATACTTTTTTGGGAGTTTTCATATAAATATATTACGTTCAATGACTTTTTTTTGTTAAATGACTTATTTATTTCTTGCCATTTATTTCCTCTTTCTGGCAAACTCGGTGAATCCTATTTCGACCAATCTTGGTCACAAGCAACTAATGACATCCTATAAAGCATCACTAAAACATTGTTTTATAAAGGAGACTTCCCTTATTTTATATAAACCTTTCCTATAATTCACAGTATAAACGTATCTGCGCCGGTGTGATATGGCGCATTCAGAATCCAGTGATTTTATCATTGCAACATTGCTCGATACGCTGCTATACACGCGCTACGAGAATATTATTGCACATTGAAATTATTTCAGTTTGCGAATCGAGCGATGTTGCAGTGACAAAATCACTGGACTCTGCACCATTAGGCAACAAGAAAAACGTATTGAAAAATATAATTAATTTTGCATGCACTCACGCATATAGGGGGCCAACTTTTTTCAGGTGGCGGCATTTTGAACCAAGTTCGGGGGGGCACTCAAATATGAAAGTGACGTACCTGCTCCTACCGACTTTCGAAATGTATGGGCAATCATAGGTGAGAAATACATTGAAAAATAGGGGATCATTCGGTGTAGAGGGTCAAAAAACTAGGTCATTTCGAGCGATTTGTTGGCAAAGCCGAAAATCAGGGTCATTCGGTGTCAGTTTTTGTATATTAAAAATAAGCCTAATTCTGACATTCATGAAATCGCTGATCTTCGAAATTTTCGTATTTTTTTTCTCGAAAAATCGACAAATTTCAGCGGAAAAGGGGGTCATTCGGTGTAGTTTCTCGAAAAATCAGGGCAATGGATGAGAGTCACCATAAAAAAGGTTGACTTTCAAAAAAAATAGGGGGTCATTGGGTGACAGCTCAGTGAAGAGGGCGTCATTGGGTGAGAGCGGAACAAAAAAGGGATCTATCGACAGGAGCATGACGCGTGCCAATATATGGGAGTCTCCCCCGGAAATTGTAAACAGTGTGTTAATTTTATACATTTGACTTATGAGTGCAAATCAAGTGAAGCCTACTTATATCTAGAGTAGTAGGTGCACGCACTTTAACACTTACTGGTATTATCATGATTATATATATATAGGTATTACGGTTACTAGTAATGATTCTACGTTTTTAGGTATAAGAAAACAGAACAGTTATGGTTTATTCAGAGTTTTGACGATATGCATCGATCGATGCCCATCGACGCGCAGTCTTTACACGCGCTATGCAAAAGGATCGATCGATGCATATCGACAGACTCTGAATAAACCATTAAGGTTCTAGTTATGTTTTTTCCCATCGGAAATTTTCATTAGCGATGACACGATTCATGACATCAATACCAGGCTGTCCGAATGCTCAGAATACCGAACATCCTTACCCAGATAGTAAAGATAGTTAGCCCATTTCCCAACGTTGGGCCAACTACCTTTGCTATCAGTATGATAACCTTTCATTCGGCAAGGAGCTTTTAAAATATTAGCTGTTGTTTTTCAGTTGATATGCTTTTAATGTTTGAACACACGACTCCACTTGAGTTGCTAGTTGATCACGGGAATCCAGTATTTCCAGCAATCCGGTGTTGCTCATCTCCAACAGCATCCCTGTTATTTTACCTGCCAAATCACCATTCATTTGGTAAATTAGATAAAGACGCTCCCCAATAAGCTGACTTTAATTATCTGGACTATATCTCGCCAACATTTTTCTCAGTAAGGGGTTCTTCGTCATCAACTGGGGCTTGGCAGTCCTGTGAAGGAAATCATATACAAAATAATTTTTAGATGTTGTGATCTTGTATTTACAATTTGACACAAAAAGCATTTCGTGGTATGGTCTTAGATCTTATAGTTTATATACACCTCGTCACCCATAAAAGTTCCATTCTGCTCATTTCAGGTCCTAGGAAACCTCTAGGAACATTCAATTAAACTTAATCAGCCCACATAGCCAGAATCATCTCGCATTTAATATTGGTTTCCATGAAAAAATTAGTGGTTTAAGTTCCTCATCTACACAGCAAAAGAAAAAGACTAAGGGCCGTATTCTCGAAAGATGTTTAACGCTAATCAATGTTTAAATCGCGATTTAAACCATAAAAAAGATAAACGTAATTCTCAAAGAGTGGCTAAATGTAATCACCGTTTAAATTTTAACCACTTGTAGTTAAACTGCTCTAAAATGCGTTTAAAACTAAACTAGGTCAGGGGGTAGTTTAAGGTGTGTTTAGGTTGTATTTTCATCATGTGTCCGACAGCTTTTTTATTACTGTATGCTCTAAAAATGTAATGATTTTAATGAATAATGCTTGAAAATGATAATATGATGATATGGACATGACCATGACGAAAAATAAACACTCACATTGTGTTCTTTATGAAAATATACCATGAATTGTCATTATAAACATGGTGATACTGTGTTCTAGCTATTGCATAGCGTAGGTCTTGTATTCACGTATTCAATACTGAACAGAGACATCACTTCATAAAATAAAACAAGCCGTGTAATTGATGAGGCGTAGAAATCTATATAAAGTTCACTAGTGCATATCTCTTACGTGCACAGTTCAGGGGATGATATTTATTGGTTTTAAATGCCGATGTTTACTAGACGCGCTGTTTAAATATTTGCTGAGCGTTTAGCTAAAATCAGATTTTAACTAAACGCATTTTATGTCTAACCAACGTTTAGATAAACATCGTTCGAGAATACGGCCCCTAGGAGATGAACTTCTGAAGCTCCCATGCTGACCATGCTCCTGTATGTGGCAATTGATCTGTAAATTTGAAAATTTGAAAAATAAAAGTAGTGTTTAAATTGTTTTTTGGTTTTTACTTTGCCTAATATTTGAAACAGTGGGGGTGGGGGGCTTGGAGTTAATTGCTCCCCTTAAAGGATTTTTAAAATGAAACGCTGGGAAAAATTGAACGGGGTAAAGAAAAAGAAAAGAGAGGGCCAGAAAAGAACAGTTAGAGCGCCAAGTGCCGATTTGACCGTTAAAGGTCAACTTTTTGCCTAGACGAACTTCGCTCAACGAACTGCGCACTCTTGTATGCGGCAATCTCCCGCGTAATTAATAGGGGTCACTTCTTTAATCAATATCTAGAGGTCAAGATGATCATTTTAACCAAGGTTTATCTTGAATTAATCCTAGTTAAAGATACTTTCACCTGGGTGTAAATGGAAATTGAAAGTAAAGGCAACGAAAGCCAGCATCATCCCCAGCAGCCGCTAGCCGTTTGCGAGATTGGTGAGTAAGTCTTCATTTGTTTACCTCAGAAAGAACTTGCCGAAATTCGTATTAAAATATATGGCCTCTTGAACTTCATATTATTTTGAAATTAAGACTTTTAACCACCATATATATATATATGAATTTGGTGCGTGGACACGATATAGAAAGTTACACATTTTTGGCCTAAATCCCGGGTATAAATCATTGTGCAAAATTTGGCAACCACATGCACACGCATATTAAATCATCTGTGTTACCGACCGGCGAAAACCACAAAATACTTCGAGGTATAAGCTTTCTAAAATGATACGGGCATGGTCATTTAACAGGACAATGTTATAGTGCTGTGACAGTGTTGTAAATAATAAATTTGATTAATTGTTATTTACTCGCACCATCATCATGACAATTCATGATTTGTTTTGTGGCTTGGAAATCGAATGTTGTGTCATTCAATTCAACTAAACTTACGACTTCAAATCTCTACACACTATCACTGGCACCAGTGAATGCATTCATGAATGATGATAAATTTATGACTGCTAATTTTTGGCTCAAAGTGTGTGTGTTTTGAAATTAATGTCACATCAATAAAATGTCAAATGACCATGACACTGAAAAATAACAGCTCTCCGTTCGGCCTTGGTATTAGCCGTTAAAGTTGCATGATGATTCTCTGCATCTTACGATGGACTGTTTTAATTAGACACAAGTCTTTGATTTATTAAAAATATTCTTTGTATCTAATTTTTGTTGAAAAATTGAAAATGAGATCGTTATGAGTAATCTGTGCGGTTGGGAGACCTTTTTGTTTGCCAGTTTTGAAAAGCTACGTCAAAACAATTTGGGTTTCATTTTGCCAGTTCCCCTCCTAACAATAACCCTGGTACCGCACCTGATTTGAATCTTTTGGGTCTTCCATATTTTCAAATGTTTGCACTTGAATATTTGACTGTATAAAAATTAAAACTTTTGTAAATTGTAAATTCAGCTCTTATACATGTACAATATATTTTGCATGATCCTGAGGGTCACAGAAAATGTAAAAATGTACCAGGAATGAAATTGAAAAAGAGAAAATGATCCTTTAAAATGTTTGTAAATTGTGCAGGCCTACAAATATTTTATATTATTTTCCTTTTCTGTTTGAAAAAAAAAAACCCATTAATTTTTCACATTAAGCCTAGTATTTTCAAAATCAGAAATGTTTATGTATGGTACATATGTTTGTTTAGGCTAAAAAAAAAATTGTTTAAGTGTCCTCCGCAACTTTTTTGAGCAAGTCCAGGCGGACAGATATTTTAAAAATGTATTAAGTCAAAGTTACTCCAAAATATGGCCTCTATAAAGATGCAAATATGTCCATTGTACCAAAAAATTTCTTTATACATGTACAAGTTTTAAAACAGTATTAAAATCAGCCTGTCAAATTGTGCGGGAGCGAGGAGCGCCGCTCGCAGGAAGCAACAGAAGAAATCGAGGAAATTGTGCCTTCATTAAAAAAAAATGAATACAAGCTGATTGAGGAAACTTTCAGTTTCAAAACATTTGTATGAATTGCTCCTGAGGAAAAAATAATAATTTTATGCCCTGATTAAAATGTAAACAAAATGAAAACAACAACTTTAAAAATATTTTCAAAAGATTAATACTTTCAAAGGAAAAAAAAATGTATTGGATATCTGAAAATTACATGCGTGGTATATTTTTGTACAGTAAAAACTTTTATTCCTTTTTGAAAAGTAGGGGCGGGCGGTGGAGGGCAACAAAACAACTTTTGTTTTTGGCCTTATGTATCACATAGATTTTCATATCATTGTATTGTGTACATTGTACATGTAGAAGTCATCATGGTCATGTCACAGACTTGGTGTGTACATGCACAACATAACCATGATAACAAGCATAGCAATAGTGTAGCAATAGCTTGTTTATTGGGGATTCCCATGATATGTACAAAATGTAGCTACACGTGTGTATTAAATTTGCTACATTTTTTTTGGGCGTTGTTTATTGGATGATGTGGTCAGTGTTACTGTGCACTGGGTTTTGGGACACATTGCACTTTTATGTATATGTATAGTCAGGGGGGGCAGGACATGACGTCATCAGATTTTGAAACTTCCATTCAAAAAACTTGAATTTTAATTAAAGCTCCAAAATTTCATTTTATACCCTTATTTGGCGTATAAAAATACGCAGATTCCAAAACCGTTGGGGTCGGGACTTCGACCCCTGAAAACTAAAAAGATATTTTGACTTTTTTGAAAAAGAAACGGATTTTTAATTACGG
>JXSR01S014967.1:42529-63876 GCA_000969725.1 Ophiothrix spiculata | reverse complement strand
AATTAGATTTTTTAACTATATGTAGATAACATTCTGAGCTATATTTGTGCCAATTTTCAAGTAGCTATCTTTAACAGAAAAAAAGTTATGATACAACAGGTAGAACTTTTTGAATGACCCTCGTAGATAGATGATCAACGTTACGTAACATGTTGATTCACCTGCTCATGAAAAATATATAAAAAACACTGCTAACGTAAGATAAACATTTTCAAAACAAGGTCTGTTTTTGAATGGATCTTTCTTACTTTTTCTGGTATCGACTGATCATGATTCCAAGATGCTTTGAGGTATTGTCATCAAACTTAGACACAATAACAATGAGGCCCGCTCATTTTATGTCACATGACCATTGTGGTCAAAAGATCACGCAGGGTCACAGGGTCAAATAAGCGATTTGCTTTAAAAAGAAGTTTCGGCACTAATAGAAAACGAGCAATTGCGATGAGGTTTCGGCATATGCATTATCTTTAGTCCTCGCTAGCTTAGTCAGTTAGTTCTCGGACTGTTAAACATAAGATATCGATCGTTCCGCGTTCGAGTCCAGCTGGGAGCTGAGTGTGCAAAAACTGTATATTCTATGAGGGTGTGAATTGCTCAAGCTAGGGTTGCGCCAATATGTAGGCCGCAGTAAGCTGTTTGGCCCCAGGGAGTCCAGGTAGTGATTTAACCCAATGATTATAACTGCTCTGTAAAGTGTGCTGAGGCCGTGTGGAATTACAATTCAGGGGGACCGCGTAGTGCACTATAAATCACCTGCAATTTATTTATTTATTTAGTCAGCTGACTTAAGTCAGTCGTCAAAAAAATCAATATGTCAATATAAGGGTCACTTTCGGGTCAAATTCGAAATATTGTTTTAATCATCAAAATCATCAATATCGTAATATCCTCCTACTGCAAGGTGGTATAATTATTCTACTTGCACAGATATATTGCTAACTATATACTGAAGAAATGTAGTAGACATTTTGACCCGAATATCAAAGTTCACAGGCCTGAGGTCAAATTTTCAAAATGTTCCAATTGGCTTGAAAATTGGCATGCAGGTACTTTAGGGCATCTTGAGCAACATATATTTTTAAGATAATCTGGGGGTTACATAAAGTAACACTCCCAGTCAAAGGTCATTTTAGGGAAAATCATCACAAATCAATGTACGTCAGGTGCAAGGTATTATTATAATATATCCATGAATATATTGTTAAAAATATACTAAAAAATCCAGATAGCCTTTTACCCACAACAGTCAAAGTTCGTAGGTCAAATGTCATTTTTTTTGAGAATTATCCGATCGGCTAAAATGTTACTTCTGGTCACAGTTCAAATTTTGAAAAATCATCAAAAACAAATATCTGCCATGTGGTAGGTGACAGAATTATTCTACTTACACAGATAGGTTACAAAAAATAAACTCAACAAATCTAGATGACCTTTGACTCCAAGGTCAAAATCGTTGGTGAAGGTCAAATTTGTTCAAAATTTTCTGATTTGCTTTAAAATTGATTTAGAACAATTCAAACAACATAAAACATTTTAAAGTGCATCCGGGGTCCAAAATGTCACTTCTGGTCAAAGGTTATTCCTTTGAAAATCATCAAAAATCATGACCTGCGAAGTGCAATTCACTCTATATGCACAATACTGTGTTCAGATCTCTTCAGATCTCTAGTTAACTTTTCTTTTCCTTTTTTAAAGCATGTGCTTATAACAAATTTTCCCATTAGTTCGAGAGTATATGTTGTCATGCTTAACTATAACAAACCTTTCAAATTGTCAGTACATTTACCTATCCTTACAATAAGCATTTCATCACCCTGGTACAATTATTGCCTATCTAACATTTTAACAAAATTGAAATTTTTGAATAAATCAGCCCTTTAGATTAAGGGATACCTGATGTGAGTAAATAACAAAATATATATAACCTTCAACATGTTCTACGAAGTCAAAAAATGAAAATTGCCTAATAAACGCTGCCTAATTTAATTGTCTGCGACTTATCAAAAATATACTTTTCTATGTCAATTAATATTAACATATTGTAATATAATTGCCTAACTCACTGTATATTTCTGCCTAGCACACAACTTGTTATTATAATTTCTCAATTTATAAAAATGCCTTAGGGATTTTCGGTGGTTACCTAATAATTCTACAGACATGTAAGCACAGCCTTTATTTTCGTTTTGTATCATCAAATTGTTATACAGGCCATTCAAAAAAGGCAATGAACCACAAAAAATAGACTGTTTTTCTTAATTTTCTCAATTTTGCCAAAATGTTAGATAGGCAATCATTTTATTAGCACGACGAATTGTATTTAACTAAGAACTCGTGTTTCTAAAACTATACTTCACAGAAGAGAACATTACAAACAGGCAAAGACGATGTTGTTGTATGAATGTTCTTTCATTAAAATGCCATTATCTCTTACTTCAATGATGTCATTAGCACATGCTTGTATGTATGAATGTAAATAGTGGTGTCTACTACATTACTTCAGTATATTGTTAGCAATACATCTGTGCAAGTAGAACAATTATACCACCTTGCACTAGGAGGATAATGATTTATAATGATTTAAGGGATGATGTTTCAAATCAAAGCTCATTTGATGCAGCATGATCTCCTGAGCATTTCGACACCTTTTTCATTGAAATCGGCCAAAAAATTAGACAGTGCGGGCCGAAAAAACGATTTCGAACAGGGGGTCGGAAGGGGGGGTCTGAAATGTGAAATTTGACCATTGCTGGAATTCTATAACATATTTTAACAATGTTGGGATGCATATTTGTGTTTTTGAGGTCAAGGAATCCATTTTTCACATTTTTGACAAAATTGGATTTTTCGTTTTCGTAAAATCCGCCATTTTATGCAAATTTAAGCCACGAGGGCGCTTTGCTGGCCACGCCTTCGCGCTACTCATTTTGAAATATTTTTCGGGGTAGAATTGAAGATAAACATTCCCTTATTATATTCTAAAAGTTTCAGTATGTAGGTTTGTTTCGTTTGCTCGTGGTACTTTTTTATTAGTTTTGAAAACGCCTCCATCGAAAACACAGGGAACAAAAGTTCGTTGACCCCACACAGGTCTATGGCACAAAATTGCGTAGTTCTGTGTTTCACTTAAATTGGTGCCACGACCAAACCATCTTGTTTAGAGAGCTCAAATTTGATGAGCAGATAATATCAATGATTATATATTGTTTGCCATTCAAATTATTGCAATCGGAATGTCCATGTTTGTTTTATCGACAAAAGCGCCCTCATAGCCTAATTTGACCTAAAATGGTCGTTTTTACACACGCGAAAATTCTGATGTTGACAAAACTTGTACAAATGGATTCTTTGACCTCAAAAACATACATAAGTATACACCCCAACATTGCTAAAATATGGTATAGAATTCCAGCAATGGTCAAATTTCACATTTTCAGACCCCCCTCTGAACCCCCCTACTCGAAATTGGTTTTTCGGCCCGCACTGTCTCATTTTTTGGCCAATTTTAATAAAAAAAAAAAAAGGTCTCAAAATGATCAAGAGATCATACTGCATCAAATGAGTTTTTCCCCTAAGTGATTTGAAACATCACCATTTTATAACCCACCACTAATATAAATGATTTCTCTGGTTGATGTGAATGCTCTATCTAGTTACCTCTGGAATAGTGAATGACATTACCAGTCACACTTCAGCATATGGTGAACATTCAATGTATTGATGTAAAAGCACCATATGCATTTCGTTGGAATACTTTTTGAATTAAAGCCAAAGTATACCCAGCTTGAATCCTTTATGGAACTTCTGAATTTTCTCTACAACACGACTTACTTTACATCTAGAGGTCAAATTTACCGACAGAGCTTTGACACAGCGATGGGTAGCTCTACATGGTGGACCAATAAAAACGTTATTGAAGTTCAATGTCGCGTAATTTAAAATTGGAAAATAATTCGAGAATAATGTTTATATATTCATAAACTATCGTATATTGTCCATGTATGGTGAAAATTTCATGTCATGTCAAACAAAGCTTGCATGGCAAAGTTATTGACATTCGCGCAAAAAACGCCGATTTCCACTTTGTCCACGGTCGGGAATACTTTAATGTTCGATAGAATCATAATTAGGTCTACAATCAGCATGGTTTTTACTTCTTTATGACGTTGATGCTTATCATCATCGTATTAAAGGTGCATATCATTGACTGAGACGGTACTATTGCATCACAATAATAAGTATGGTGTACTTCCATATAATCTAAAGAATTTATTTGGCGCGGAGTTCAAATCGGCAAAGGCAGTGCATGTATTTGGTCGTTTTCATAACGTCGGTTTGGCAAGGCGGTAAGAGGAGGAAGTTTACAAGTCTCGAGAACATTTATTGCTGAAGGTTTTTTTTTTTTGAACTGGTAGCTAGCTACGCGGCCGACTAAGATAACTCTGTATAGTCTGTGTAGATGGTACACGTGCATTAGGAATGATGTATCTACTAGGCCTAGTATCTACAAAGACTGCAGAGTTAGGATAAAGTTACATCCCTTTGGTACTGTTTTGAAACAGGAATAAAGAAACTAGCGGGATCTTGAGCAGGGAGATCTGCAGCAAACATTGCTGCTGTAAACATGGTAAATGCAGAACTCATCCTAGGATGAGTTCTCGACTCAGGTTCCTTCATCACATTCTTTAATCTAATAAGTAACGCAAAACCAATCAGATAATTAAGACAGATATTAAAACCAACACTCATTGTGTGCACCTGTGTAAACTTGCCCCGTGGACAAACATGATTTTGACTCTTTTTGCGCAATTGGCAATAACTTCGCAATGCAAGCTTTGTTTGACATGAAATTTTTACCATACAAGGACAAGATACCATAGTTTATAAATATATAAAAATTATTCTCAAATTATTTTCTTATTCTAAGTTACGTGACATTGAACTTCAATAACGCTTTTATTGGTCCACCCTGTATATCTATTGTAGTCGCCAGATTTCGCATTGAATATCTTGGGTAAAATCCAATGCCTCTGTACCCCTAGAATGTTGTTAAAAACTGATATACTTCAGATTGTTCAAGAAAAAGATGTTACCAAACTCACTGAATTTCTTAATGGTGTCCATCTAACCAGCAGCATAAAATTTACTCCTGACACCAAGCAAAGCAATCACGTCCCCTTCCCAGACACACCATAACTCGAACTTCAACTCCCATTATCCGTTGCAGAACAAGCTCTCAGTAGTCAGAACACTCGGAGACAAAGAACGTCAAAGTTTTCCCAAGCTCCCCAACTTGGGATGTTAAACACGCAGAAGAGTGGCGTAAACCTAAATTTTCAGTCGTGGGGGCCAGCAGGGGCAAGACAATTGTTAAATGTCTACAAAACAGTTGTCGAAACGATTGACGAAAACAATAATTAATGCATCGTTAAAATGTTCTTTGAAACTTTACATTGATGTACATTTAATGAATATATCATCATTCTAAATATCCACTGGAATAAAACAGAATATTTATATGCAACGACATTTACTACATGTATATCAAAAGTAATAGCACACACAGTTTTCTTTTAATGTTAGAACATGACTATGTGAGATGCAAGCAAAGTTAAATGTTAAAAGCAAAATGAATAATGATAGATTCAAATGTGGAGATATCAACAGTGTTATTTCATATTACCAATGAATACCACATTGCCAGGTGAGTCAGCAGGCTGCTTAAATGTTCATCAACTTGCTCAACAAATCAAATAATCTTAAACAGCTGCACACATATTTCTATTAACAACTAACCTTTCAATTCAGAGCCGATTTCATATTGATTTCATGATTCTTTATCATTCTTAAATTTATTTTGATATCACTGAATGGAACCGAAAAGAAAAACTAAACCTAAGAACTGCGAACAAACCACATCACTGAAATCATATTATTCATAAATCAAATCGGGAATCCGAAAGAGAAGAAAAATCACTCTGTTGAAGCTCTCACCCATCACGTACAAGACATTTTTAAATTAACTATCAATTATATTGATGAAATATACAGATTAATTGATTCATTAAACACAATATTAATATGTTTTGTCAAAACAAAGTTCGTACTTACTGTCAAAGTCAAAAGACGACGTCATCAGAATGACCATTTTGCCATTTTGTAAAATTTTCCCAGCAAATAGACAATTCTGTAGAAGTACCCTAGACGAATTACATGTATAGTAATAAAAACAATAAAAAAGAAGTTTGTTTTCAAATTTATCCCATTATCTATGAATCTAATAAATCTATATTCCTGATGTTGAACAAAATATTGCTTGTCAATGTAAATCCTGATTTGATTTGAAGATATCCTTTGGGGATTTATCTTAATTTTTCCCGCCTCTAGACCAAGTATAAATAATTCAAGAATTCTGTTTCATAATACAGATGTGATATCCGATACCCCAGTTAATTTATTTATACAACTTCAAAGGTGTAAGTTATCAGATATTTGAAATATGAATGATCTTTATGAAAACAAATATTAGTTTTCGTTTTAATTTTCATGTCATTTGGATCTGTGCAAAAACATTCTGACAGTTTCTGTTGCAAATGAAACAAAATTAAGGTAAATATAGATTTTGTATAAAATCCTTCTTATATCTTGATATGAAGTGAAAATCCATGTGATGCTTAAATGTCAGAAATGAGGTGTAGAGAATTGAACTTGGTAATTTAGTGAGACGATTCATCTTCTTTTTGGTACACCTAACCTACTTGGGAATGTTTTCGTTTCAGTTACGATACGGTATAGTATTTTATTCTCCTTTTAACACTATTAAAGTCGACGGTAATAAACCGAGGAGAATCTCTACTTTGGCAAAGGTTGGCTTTTGGAAATGAGCACAAAGTCGCAAGTGATTATTTTACTAAAAGCCGCTTATGTTTAACATATTAAAAACAAAACATTTAAAAGCAAAAATTTAGGTTTTGTTTAATATTTTGCAATAAGAAGAATTGTATCAATTACGTGTTTGTCAAAGTATTTTAATTCAAAAGATGTAGGGTAACAATACTTGGTCACATATTTCGCACAATGTCTTTAAAATAGTTAAACATAAAGATATCAGATTAGTAAATACCCGAAAACTCTAGCTTAAGGTTGGAGCAGGTTTTATGTGTTTCATGTATCAAAATATATTTTTTTAAATCTTAGTAATAAGAATCATATTTTATATAATTGTGTTTGCTTGCAGGAAACTTTGCGGCAAACATGAATGGAAATATCTTAAACATTCCAGTCTAGTTTCTCACGGATATTTACATACATTTTCCGAACAACAGATTAAATAATTAATATAAATGGTTGATCTTCAATTATATTTTACAAGATAACATTTTGAAGGTTAAACGCCATTGTATCTGCATAAAAACAACCAAAGAACAAAACAATTTCAAGATCTGAACGTTCTTTTTAGATGATGAATTATATCATCAGGTCTTGCGATCTTTTGTTCTTTGGATTGCTGTTATGCAGATACAGCCTTGTGATGCTCAACCCCCGGTTATTTACACATTTTCAATGACTTAATTGATTAACATTACCCAAACGAAAAGTCAATTATTCAAATAAATGCCAGCAGAATAAAAAGCCCCACTCGTGACATTAAACATTTCTACTTCATTGTTAGACAATTGATAATCACGTTTCAATAGCTTTTTTAATGTACCTCTATTCACAGAAACGTTTGCCTGGTAGTTGTTACTTATCAATTCAATCTCATTACCAGCCCACCATAAGCGATTGATGACCTTGAAAGTCAAGTGGCGATGCGGGTAATTTAATTTCCTAACTAATGTAACAATGAAATGTAAGAAAAATTTAATAGAACATAAACATTCATCATTTGCTTTCAATTACATATAGATAACGTTACAAGGAATTCTTCTTTAAATTTGAAGCCACCGTTAAGTAGTCTTCGTGTAAAAATTTTCTATTGTAAAATTAACCCATTTCGGGTTGTTGACTATAACAAGATTACAAAAAACACACTTTACAGTAAGTAGCGCGCGCATGGGTACTTAAATTTACTGATTGTAGACAGCTTATTATGGACTGACGATAGAGTGGAATGGAATTACAACTTGTCAATGTATACAACTTTACTCATCTTGGTATTACGAATAGTAACTATAAAGATATATGAACAAACCTAATGTATTTCATCAATTGATACAATTTCCTTACTCAAAGTTACTAGAGCATATATTCTGTTCTTTTTTGGCTCTTATAAACAGGTATCAAAAGTGATATACATAGCAATGAAAAGTGAAACTATTTCGATAGTTTCAGCATTTATTTCTGACCTTGCTCCGCCAATTAAAGCTAACACCTTTATGACGTCTGATGTTTCACACTTCATCTTTTTACGTCACACAGGTATTAGCAAATATCTGGCATAAGATGTTATTCTGAACAAATAAGAAACTTAACAACAACGACTAGGGCTAAAAACATAGTTCTTTTGAGCTACCAAATATTTGGTGTAAAAGTCTTTGTTGTCTTATAATCTGATATATAGTTCCAAATTAATAACGGAGGCATGGTGATGAAAAAATCAATACTACCACATTGAGGAGTATTTGGTGAAAATGTTTGCTGATTTACAACACCAATTATCCGTTATTGAAGATGCATTGGAATTATATTACTAGATTATAAGATAACAAAGACTTGTTACACAAAATATTTGGTAGCTCAAAAAGAACTATAATTTGAACCTAATTCGTGATTTGCCAGACATAAATCAAGCGATTCGGTGACCATCCGGGTTGTGACGTATTTGGACTTTGAATTACTAACTTCAAAATCTACATACGATTATATACTATAAACGGGACTAGCATACAGCATATTAATTGGCTGGTAACATGCAACAGTAAAATGCAGCAGTAAAGGAGATGTAAAAAGGTTTGTTAAAATTATCAACATTATTTCCATAGTTCTAAGCAATCTATACCTCATAAAGCTCTCCAAATAAGTATGCCATGCATGGCTTTTCTAAAGTCGTCAACACTCAGCCCAGTATCGTGTTTATTTTCTGACATATGTAGCTGATGGGAGACTAGACTAGGTTGATCACCTCTTCATTTCATCTCTTCATTAACCTACTGTAAATATTTATCACACCATCTAAATTTTATTTTTATATACCTTTTTGATACTTCATACTTCCTAGATAAAAAGACAATCACTCTATTGAAGTATGAAAACCATGGCACACAAAATGTGCGGTTAGTGTCAAATAATGTATTTTTAAAGATATATGAACAACCTTTTTAATAAACAAAATAGTAATAAAACATTTAATGATTTGTCAAAACCATGGTCGTGCTCAAGACTTGTAACTCACGCCACGTCATCAAGAAACATTACCAAAATGACCACCTGATCTTGATTATCGGAAGATACGTCGTAGCGACTCAGTTTACCAGCATGAAAGATTATTCTGACGACATCTTCTGATGATGTGAGACGAAATATTAAATCGAATTTTGTTTTGACATTTTATTTTATTTTCTACGGATTCCAACAAATGTTCTCTGATTTGAAACAAAATTGTGCTTGTCAATATTCAGATTTGGAGATAACCGTCGGGGATTTATCCTACATTTTTCCCCATCCAGACAAATAATCCACGCATTCTGTTTCATAATAGAGATTTGCTATCCGATACCCTAGTTAATTTATTGATACATCTTCAAAGGTGTAACATAACAGGCGTTTAACTTGCAATATGGATGATCTTCGTGAAAGATAAATGTCAGTTCCCGTTTCAGTGTTCATATCATATGGATCTGTGAAGTAAATAATAATAAGTTGTTATTTCAAATAAACAAAAACGAATAAGGCAACAGGTAAACATGGATTTTGTATATAATACCTTTGATATCTTGATATATAAGGTGATAATCCTTGCGATGATGTCAGAAATGAGGTGTTACAAAATATAGTAACTTAGTCAGTCACTTGTCAAATGATTTTTGTTACAGTCAGCCTACTTTCAAAATATAGTAATCTATGCCTTGAATCTGATTACATTTCAGTTACAAATCTCCTCCTAAATTCACTATAAACTGACTTAAATCATACCATTCAATCCCTTATCTCTACATACAGGTTAGGCAAAACGCATTAGTAACATTTTTAATTGGTTGGTCTGCTCTCATAAAATGAGCAGAAATTCACCGTGAAGATTTTTCAAGTTTTTGAAGTGAAAATACAACACTATGCGTCAGCATATATTTGTTCATTTGGGACATGGTCAATTCGCTAGATGTTGAACATCATTCTACAGTATATATGCAAAGGTGCCAATGAGATGTTTGAATTCTCGGACTTGATTAATTGATTGTTTTTCGTTTGTTCCTAATGCACTGCTAGATAACTGTACATGTACCCTTGTGAAGGAACAGGAATACCGTAGTTGCAATTAAGTTTTATAAAGGAGAATTTGAGATGTTTAGAGTTTACTCACTCTGCTGACGAACTCCTATGATAGCTCTCCAAAGTTTCCTTTCTTGCATGCAGGCCACTGTGCAGGCTTCCATCTCTACTGTTTTAAGGCCAATATCACAATGGAGCTTGTTGATGATTGTCTTGGCGGGTCATCCAGGTGGTCGTTTGCCATGTGATGGGCTCCAAGTCAATAGTTCACCAACAGGTTTCCCTTCACCTCTTTTGCAATGTCCTGCAAACTGTAATCGCCTCTTTCTGATAGTTGTTGTTATCTTGGGAAGGTCACCATAAGCTACCATATAGCTCTTTGTTACTCATGTGGGCCTTCCAACTTATATCAAGTGCTTTCGCTGCATTCTAGTGTAACAACCATCCAGTGATTTGCCAATCCTATCTAAAAGGGTACACGTTCCTAATCCGACACGCCGCTAGTCCGAAAATGAAGTCCGACACGGCATAAGTCCGACACGGCGCTAGTCCGAATCTGAAAAACACTGCGCCAGTCCGACATTTATGTTGGACTAGCGCAGTGGATTTTAGATTCGGACTAGCGCAGTGAATTTTCATTTAAAAATTCGGACTACCGCAGTGTTGGGCTAGCGCAGTGTTTGTCATTTTCGGACTGACGCATAGTATTTTCAAAAATGTGTAGTCGGACTATATATATTTGTCTGATTAGCGCAGTGGTTTTCAGATTCGGACTAGCGCAGTGGTTTTTAAATTCGGACCAGCGCAGTGAATTTTCATTTAAAAATTCGGACTACCGCAGTGTTGGGCTAGCGCAGTGTTTGTCATTTTCGGACTGACGCATAGTATTTTCGAAAAATGTGTAGTCGGACTAGCGCAGTGTCGGACTGGCGGCATGTCGGACTAACGGCGTGTCGGAATAGTGGGTGCCCCCATCTGTAATTGTTCATGTTTCGGAGCCCTACAGTACCCGGGAAAGGTTGTTTCTTCCCATATATTTTTATATTTATATCTTTCTATATGCTGTTGAACTTATTATATGCTTTTTATATGCCATGGCTTTTCGGATCTTATTATCGTTTTCTGTGTTTTTGACCCAGGTTTCAAAATGTTTGAAGTTCTGAACTTCTTTGAGAAATGTGCTATCCTGTAAGTCTCATGTTGTTGATTGAATGCCATGGTAAAATTAATTGATGTAATGAAGCAATTTTTCTACATTATAACATTTGTTTCATATTTTCAGTGTTATAATTGGTACGAATTAACTGAATGAAAAGTAAATTCTTCTTGTCTGCAGAACAAAGAGCCCACGCGTGACATTGAACATTTCTCCGTCATTGTTAGACGATTGATATCCACTTTTCAAAAGCTTGCTAATTGAATCTCTATAAGAAACTTTTGCCTGATGGCTATTACTAATATCAATCTTAGTTCCAGTCATACAATATGCGAGTGATAACCTTATAAGTATTTTGGCGATGAAGATGATTTAATTTATCATGAAGCTTATGAAATAATAAAATATGAGAGTCACTCTTAATGAACATAAACATTAATCATTTACATTCAATTATCAGTAGATATTGTCTTTGAGATTTTTGATTTAACAGTAAATGAAGCCGCACCCAAGTATTCCTTCTTTTTCCTATTGATCATCACTTAGTCATTCAAAACATTATGTTTGGCAAAATTAAAAAATCATGTATTAGTATTCATTTTTTTCATTTTTTGTCCCCTACTCACATGATAAAGCTCGTTTATGTGAAGTCTTTATTGCCAACTGCTATAAATGAATATATTTACAATAGACCATTTTTCGTCTGGACCGTCACATCCTCAAATCATCTATTATAAACTTTATGCCTAAAATACCTGAAAATACTCTGTACTCCGACAAAAATAATTTACTCTATTTTGTGGTTCTTAAAAAAGGATTCAGGCCAAAAATTCAATTGCTTTTTATAAACTATGTCTTTATGAATTTTATGAATGGATGAAATCCGTCTACTAATAAGCTTATAAAGCATATTTTTGTTCATTATATCATATCACATCGTATCATATCATATCATATCATATCATACCATATCATATTTTATCAAAACTAAAATGGCAGAAAAAAATGCAGAATTGTATGGTAATTTACAATAAAACATCACAAATATATAACATTTAAAATGATGAAAGTAAGACACATGGAAATATTTCACTTCAATCGCGCATTCTACTTTCCTATAAGATTCTTATCATATGTGACCATCCAGCCCGTATGAGCAGTAAATGCCAGAAACTTCATTTTTCGCTACAGGTGAAATACATGTCAAGGTCGTAATTTGCCGAAATTGATTTTTAGACTGATTCACAATTCTAGTGCTTACTACAAAATACCAGCAAATTTCATTTCAAGAAAATAATAGGAAATGTGAAATAAATTGGCATATTCTTAAGACGATCAACAGAAAATATAGGGCTTAATAATCTTTCAACGCGTATATCTCTGTTATATGCTTTACTCCCTGACAACGTCTGACGGACCATAACTTGACTTCTGAAAAAAAGTTCATTAAAGTGTCATTTTAAACCTTAAAGCATGGTCTTTGCAAATAATCAAAAAAGTGAAAATGACAAGAGCTGGCATTTACTGCTGTTTTGGGGTGGACGGTCACATATTACGTCAATTTCAAAGTGACTTCCTGTTTCCAAAAACCTTATTTTGACACGACAGGACACAATTTAGGCATCAAGTTGTGACAATATTTTACACCTTTCTCAAGGTGATTTATTTAAAGAGAGAATTCATTTATTAGAATATGTTTCTAGCATTTTTATTACTCAAATTTTAAAAATTGAGATTTCTACTTGTATTTAATAAAAATCATATTTGTGTAAATAAAATAATATGCAACCAAAACTTGAAATGTTTCACAAAATGCACATAGGTGTAAGAAATCAAACTGATTTCCCAAATTTAATTCTGGATGATAAAGAGAACTTTTGGTATATCCATCCAATCAAATGATATCATTGAGGGTCTGGTGAATAGCTACTTACGTTTAAACGTCACAAAAATAAAACGAAGAAAGAAATTTGAAAAGCGCCCATCAGCTTGATCCAACAAAGTTCCAGACAACACGTTTCAGGAAGTAAACTATCCCTGTTAAATAAATAAAAATAAGTCAATTAATTAAATAATTAATAAATGAATGAATAAAAAATAAATAAGTAATGTAGTATACTGAATCATAATGTGTTTTGAAATCAAGAACTGCAATATTTATGATAATATGTATCCAACTGTTGCCAAATACCGGCATTACCCTCTGGTGTTCTCATATTGTCTGCCTAAATTATCAAGCATCCTAAACCCTTCAATCTTAAACATGATCAACAAAGTAGGGCACAATGTACAAAGTTTGTTCGCATTTTAACCTGACCTTCTTTTATATTTTTGAAGTGTAATCATTTAATATGAGGTTTTTTTTTATATCTGTAAAACCTGGAAAAATTTATATACAGAAAATATATATTCGGTTAAAAAGGAATGCAAAAAAATAATATTGACTTGGGAACAAAACATTTTGGACAACAGCCGATGTAAGCAAAAATAGGGTAACATTTCCATTCCGTTCTAAAGATAACCCTAAACGTGTAATCAGTTGTTTTTGAGACGAAAACGTTTAAACTGGTTAAAAAAATTCAACAAATGGGCCGTCACGGTGTTTTAGAAATGAAATAAAGATTTTTACAAAAAAAACACATCATATACATATTCTTGAAAAAATGGGCTATCCATTTATTAGAACATGTAGATTTTGAACTTACATTTTAAGACATTGTCCTACCAATTTTGACAAAAGCCAACTACGACTATTAATGAGACCGACCTGGTATCACTCGAAGTCAGCCTCTAGTATACTACCGCAAGGAAGGTCTCAGAGGGTGATCCAACGAGGTAACGAGACTCAATTTTAGGGTCCAAATATGAGAACATAATTATGGATTTTTGTTAATATTCAAGGTTTTTTTCCAGGTTTAGCCTGTGGTGAGTTATGGTTATAATAGGCTTATGTATGCGTAGCACGATTTCATAGCACAATCCTACCAATTCTCAAACAAAATGCTGCAGAGGTTTTATTTTAATTAACCATTTTACAAAGTTTTTACGAGTAGGGTAGATGTAATAAAGTCAGATATTTTAAACACTGTTTCAAGAAATATGATTTTGTACGGTGGACTCCTATTGCTCTCGAGGTACCGCTGCCTCTCATTGCCCCTTATTATCGTCAACAGCCTTGCCAGTATTATGGTATTTCTCGGCAGAGCATGATTGTTTTTTGTCAATTATCTGATTTGATAACTCTTCGTCCCCGTTCCTGCAATTATGACCTGCAAATTGAAATCCCCATCGCCATTAATTTTTCTATTTTTTTCTTGAATAACTTCGTGACATTTTCATACACTTCCTGTCACTTCTACGACTTCTATTTTTCCTTTTTATCAATTCAATTTATGTCCACGATTTCTCAAGTCACATACTATAATAATAGAAAACAATTCTCAAATAGAATGAATGTTATGTATACAAATTTCATTACACATATGAGCTAAATTCTATACAAATAATATCAATTGGATCTAGGTATTATGATAATTGAATACACTAGTAATTCACAATAGAATAGTAGCTGAAGTTTAGAATCAAAAATGTATGCTAAATATAAATTGAAACATGGCATGGAGGCCAATAAACTCAAAAGAAGCTATAAGTCTGGCTTTACCTACAATGAGCAACATGTAGGGGTCGACAACTGGACCCTTTTGCCGCGGCGGTACACATATAATGGGAAAATTTATGTCAAGGTCATAACGGAACAAAACTATACAAAACATGGAAGACGAGACAGGACGGACAAGATAGTACATAGATAGACAGATATTTAAAAAAAAATGCTTGTTAGTCTGAAGGACTATTTGAGAAGGCAATATTTTCGGGATGTTCACCGAGATTCTCTTAGGAGCCAAATATATTTTCTGATGCTCCTTACCGAGACCAATCGATTGATGTGTCTTATTACATATGGAAATATATATATAAACAACTCGGCGATTCATGCATAGAAATACTTAGTGTATATTGTAATTATAAAGCAGCAAGAATTTATTTTGGCTAATTGTGTGAAAATAATGAAAAAGAAAATTTAATTAACTTAATGCTCCATACATGTACTACTGTTCTTGTTTGTAACTTAAAAGTGGAAATCTACGAATAAGTGATATTGATCACACTTACTTGTTAACAATGTGCAAGTTAAGAACATCTGCTTCATATGCCATTTCATTCTTCATCCATATATATTTCATAAACTCCAGTTTCATCCTCTTAAATCATACATTTTTAACAAATTCTCACAGCTTAAGCATATTTGATTTGATATCCAAGGCTAAAGCAACACCAAAATTGAAATCAATTAGGATTGATCCTGATATCGTATGAAATATTAATCAAGAGTTGACTTTGTTACCTTATTTTATAACACCATAAGTCATAAATGTACTTTTAAAGAATTATACGTTATAAGTCCCGGAGCATAAGTATCACCACCCTATGCATAAGTCGGTGTTCTAGGTTTTCAGATCACCTTTGGCCCAAAGCTCTTGATAAATCCTTAAACGAATAAACTCGGGGGAAATTCAATGATTCAAATCAGTGATACCTTCTAAGTGTCATTGATCTGCAGTCTGATGACTGCGGCGTTTGGAATCTCATCAATATCTTTAAAATATATTGGCTGTTGTGTTGTTGAAAAAATATAAGAATCGGCTATGAAATTGGCAATCGGCTATGGAATATTGCATGCCTCTGAATATAATAGTAACAGATATATCATTAGCTCAAATGTTGCCCTTTTTTGGTTCAGGAAAGCAAGCAAAAATAGTTGCTGTTAATTAATTAATTAATGTTTTTATAGGTGCCATATGTATCCAATATAAAAAATCCATGTTTCCTCTGATATTCGATCTTCCATAACCATAAAAATGGCCAATTTCATGGACCATATACAAATACATCACACGTATTTTTCGATATGAAACTATGTAGTTTATTATTAAATGTTCGTTATCACCGTGTAACCGTAAAGACCATTTTTAGGTTATAAGTTTTCCAATAAAATAATATGCAGTTATGTTTTTAAACTCCGTTTTTGAATATACTATATTTTCAAATGCGGTGAATGCAATTCCTGTTGAGTTCTCTAAATATATAGGCCTATTAATATAAAAGAGATATTGCTGGTTAAAGGTTCTGTGCGCAAACACGTTTGACCTCCAGTGTAAATGCTATGAATTATGTCGCTTTGCAAAAACACACTAGGCTGGTTTATATCCCGAGTTTACGAATTGTTCAATCTCAAACAAAAAGTCAGACGTTTTTGTTAACTTATTGTACCCCTGACGCCGACTATTCCCCTAGTCCCATGCTTTGCGGTGAAGTGCAATCATGATGTAAACACCAGCAGCTGGTAGTTAAATAAAATGTGGCAATAGGCTTAAAACATGCATGCCTTGATAAAACTAGTGATGCATTCAGTTTTGGTAATCCATTGTAATCGTTTGGTAGCTACTAATCTGGTATAAAAATACCTAATTTCAATCAATCAGTTTCGAATATCGACTTCACGTATATTATTATCGCTCACTCAACCAGCATCTGATGAATGCTTAAATTCATATATACTTGTATATCTTATAATTGACATGCCCCCGCCGTTGATGGTAAATCTGCAGAATCGGACGTTGAATCGGAACTCAGAACGAGAGCAAGTAGGGTATTATCATACTTGGCCACGTTCTGAGTTCCAATTCCCCATCCGATTCTATGGATTAACCCAATCAACGGCGGGAGTATGTCAATTATAAGAATAATCTATGGAGACATTACAACCTTATCCGTATTTTTCTTTCAACATTCCATCAGTGTGAACTATTTAATGATTACAAAATTAAGATCTTCGCCGATTTGGAGAACCATACCATTGGAGGGGGACTATTCCACCAAATATCATTTCCACATCCCAGAAGCTGGATATTGTGTTATATTTGCCCTCGGACAAGCGAGTCATTCTCTTTGAATTGTCGGTGCCGTTTGAATCAAACATCAGCAAAGCCCACTGCACCAAAGTTGATCGATATACATCCCTCGTTTCTGACATCAATAACGCTGGCTACTGTTGCTCACTCTGTGTAGTTGAAATAGACTCAAGAGGCTTCATTAACACCGAAAACAAAAACAGCCTAACTCGCTTGTCAAAAGAGCTCCATCTTCCCACAAATTTGTCTGAGCTCAAGACCATGCAAGCTGATCAAATCAGTAATAATGTCATCATACTCCATTTTCATTGCTAGACATGAACAATCCTGGAATATAATCTTTTTCTTCCCGTCATGATTGCTTCTTTTTTTACTTGATAAATCTTATTTAATTGTTTGTTTGTTTTTGTCCTGCCATGCCTACAATCGGAATGGATTGCAGATGTTCTCGGTTTTGTATGTTGCCATTCTTTGTTTTGATTAATAAAGATGATTTAATAAATATAATAATCTTTACGTGCCTGATATTTTCAACAATTTTACAAATTAGAAACAGCCCGAAATTATTCTTTGTTCTGAAGTAATGTACCCTTAAACAGGTGAAAATGTTATGTCGCAAACTACATTACAAAAAATGAATTCACAGTAAGTTAAGCACTAGAATTCGTGATTGTTTTGGTTTACAAAATTGGAAGTTCCCTATTTAAATGTTTTGTAAATATGAATTGACCACACAATAGGCTTACATGGACCGGTGGACGCAATGAAAAGGTATTACGATTTATAAAACGTTTATTTTACAAATTTGAGAAAGTAATTTGTCAACTATTCGTAAACTCACGATTTGAACTGTATACAATTAAACGATACACCACATACTTTGAAACATCCTTTTCTACATTTTAAGATTATGGTTTCATGGTTTTATCACTACGATTTTCGTTAATCTCTCGCTGATCAAAAGGAAACGTTTCCTGAATTTATCTTTTAGACAGGTAAGTTGTTGAAAGACTGGATATCATTAGTGGGCTTATTGACGTCAAATCAAGAGTATATTTTTACGCCTGAATTTAATTTTGAACAGTGTCGTAAACATTAGTAATTGATGAACATTTTTAAAATTGTGCGGCAGGTAAAGGTTGACGAAAAAGGCAGGAAAACACGCATGCCCAGAATAATTTGGATAGATTTACGAGAAATGCGTTGAAATCTTACTGTTAAGGCCACTCATTTTGTGGTAAATTAGTTTCTCCTCTGTCAAAATTTAAATGCTTTTATCCAATCAGCTGCTATTTTAGGGATTGGTTATGATCTCTACATTTCGTTTTTTATTCTATATATAAATCTGATAAATCTTAAGCTTGAAGCACAAGTTACTATTGTTTTGCTGATGAAAAAGACCTTTGAGGATCACATCTCAGAGTTGATGCAAAACGATCATTAGGAGCTGGGATTAAAACAATCAAATGTACGTAAAACTGAGGCACTAATCACACTTATTCATTTTTACTATTAATAAAATCCAGACAACCTATTGCATATTGACCACGAGATTCTAAACAATATTGTCCATCGAAATTATTCGCTAAAACTCCAATAAAAATAATACAAATTTAATCAGTGGAAAAAATTCAAAATGCAAATTTTCATCATTCGAGAAATATGGAGTAGTGAGCATAGCTTTTCTTCAAAATAAAATCCCAGATTATCCAGTGGCGTAACCAGCCGGGGAACTTCCAGACACATGTCGTCCCCTCATAAGTTAGTAAGTGCTCTACTAAGAAAAGATGTATGAAAAGGTGATCTCATTTGACAGAAAACAGATGCACCATGCTATTTGTGGTCGTCCTAGACTTCGCAAAGAGAGACGGTATAGAAGGAAAGGACGAGGATCTTGAGCTCCATCAGCAAAGAGAGGAGAATTAGAGAATATGTCCGAAAGTTCCAACCGATCTTGACTTTGTTGCGTGAGGATGACACTGCATTGCTGTTAGAAGATATACATATTAATTTTGGAACTCCTGCTACTAGTAGAGAGATCAGTACAAGCATGTAAGGGTCGCTGAAAAGGTAGACCATCACTATTGGAGTACATGTAGAACGCTCCGAAAAAGTAAAGTTAGTACTTATTACAATTGTTATTTTCAATTTTGTACAATCACATTTTGAGAACCCACGTTAAATGGTTGAAATTGATGATAAAGGGCGATGGGTTTTAATTGTCTATCTGACTGATAAAACATATTATACATCAGATTACAGATTAGAAGACTTGTATGTGTCAACGAATTGTTAGATATAACCTCCAGGTATGCTGATATTGTCTCACTGAATAATTCAGAATCCCAATAACATTATCACATAAAAAACAGGGCAAAATGTACCAGGTTTGTTTCCACCTGACCTTATTCTTTATTGTTTGTTTTGTAATGAAAAAAAAATCAATTTGATATTTTTCTTAAGACATGAAAAAATAAGGTTAGTGTTTTTATTATGTTTAGGGCTAGGCTCAATTAGTTCAATTTACACAAGATCGTGACTTGACGGATGACATTGCTTTCAGAAGATACTTCGCAAACCATGTAACTCTTGCTAAGATTCAATTGGTCAGTACTGCCAAGGAAGACTGGTAACCATGGAGAACTATTACAGTTCGAGTACACCGCTCCATTAAATGGTTAAAATTGATGATAAGCTCATGAGTTTTAATTGTCTATTATCTACGGTTGTTTAACTGAATAAAACATAGTATACATACATCTGGATATAGATTGAAAGACTTGAACTGTATTTTGTGATAATATAGGCCAAAGAATTGTTAGATATTAACCCCTGGTATTCTGCTATTGTGTCACTGAATAATTCAGAATACTAAACATTGCTCTTCTTAACATGATCACATAAACATGATAAAAGCAGGGCACAATGTACCAGACTTGTTAACCTGACCTTCTTTTTCAGTTTTGTTTTGTAATGATAGATTATATTTTTATTTGATATTTTTCTTAATATGAGTACATTAAAATTAACGTTAATGTTTTGTTATTTTATGATTGGGTTAAATAATTTAGTTCAATTTACAATATATTGTACATGTCTTACGATTCAAAACAATGCGAACATAGCTCACAATCATATTGATACAAGGCACGTTGTCAGTAGAAAACTTCTCACTGACTTAATTCTAGGATATGGGGGTTGTTGCGCCGTCTATGTCCAAAATTGTTGTATGCAAATATTTAGAAACAAATTGTACAAAAACTTCTAAGATTATTGTAATTCTTTCCATAGTTGGAAAAAATACCTATAAAAATTCACTCAGCTTGAAGGCTGTTATCTCTTTTGTATGACTTTCAATCTCATATTATTGCATTTGTACTTAAACTTCCATAAGCTAAATTACCGCGTTATTGTATACACTGACAGCCAAGAATCGGACTCCTAGAGTCAGGACCCCTTGACTCTACCTCAGGAGTCACGCAAAATTACTCTAGCGTTGACTCTGCAAAAGGGTCATTATGACTATTAGAGTCGAGACCCCTGATTCTACTGTCATGACAAATAGAGTCACCTATGTGTTGAATGAAGATTCAATTTGACTCTGCTAACAGAGTCTAAAGCCCGACTTTCCTAGGTTCATGCATAGTGATACCCAAAAAACTATCCTAAATAGCTCTTATATTTTGTAAAATATCATACCTAATAAAATACCACAGCTCATTGTTGAGTAAAATCTTACTCAACATTGAGTAACATCTTACTCGGTTAAGTCAATATTACTCAATGTT
>JXSR01S014966.1:0-11264 GCA_000969725.1 Ophiothrix spiculata | reverse complement strand
GGTCATATGGAATGTGTATATGTAATTGAGTGACAAGCAGGCAATTTAATGTCCTGGTCACGCTTGACTTCGCCAAGAGAATGCTTGGAAGCAAACGAAAAATGATCCTTCAATGCCCGGGTACGCCCCCAGTTTACAAAAATTGGGCTGTGGTAAAAGTGGAATTCTCTGGTGGTATATGACATTTCAAAAGGTTTTAAGATGTTTTCAATCTGTCATAAACACTCCACATTCATCACAGCCCTATTTTTGTAAACTGGTGGGGCGTTGAAGGATCATTTTTCGTTTGCTTCCAAGCATTCTCTTGGCGTAGTCAAGCGTGACCAGGACATTTAATTGCCTGCTTGTCACTCAATTATATATACACATTCCATATGACCACTGAACTTGAGTGGTGAAGTGACCTTGACCCAGGCGTTGTCAAATCAAATTTGACCTTAAAATCAGGTTTTTCGACCCATTTGTGTTGCTGCCCCCTACCCATACGTGAGAGGGTTGATCCCATTCGGAGCTCAATTTTACACCTAACTAGATTACCTATCAGATCTGACCAAAAACAACATAAGTTTCCAGATAGTTTCCTTATAAACGCCTTGTGAGATATGGCTGAATAAAGTGTTTATGCGGAAATACTTTAGACCGCTAGTGTATATATAATATGTCATACTTCCTTTCCCCATTTTCTTCAGTTAGAGATCCAATCCAAAGCAGTCCACTGAATAAATTGTAACATAAATTTGTTGCAATTCGCTTTCAAAGATACTGATTACTAAATAATAAAAAAATAATAATAATGGCATTTATATAGCGCCTTTTGACCGAATAGGAAACAAAGCGCTCGTGATTCGCTGCAGGTAGATCGTCACAACCATTTCACTTCACTTAGAAGTGCTTCCGTAGAGCACATTCTATCGGTACTTCGGTTGTAATATTCACCCTTTGTGCAGCTTCCCATAACCTGGGTGGGGCAGACTCAGATGGACAAATCAAGTGACAGTTTTAGATGCAGGAGGAAGACCGGAGTACCCGGAGAAAAACCTGCGGAAGCGAGCATGGACTGAAAACCAAATGCACATAAAGCGCCGGGAGCGGGACTCGAACTCGGGACCTCATTGGTGCAAGGCGAGGTATATACTAGCAATATGCAATCAATTAACTGTGAATAATTGCACTTCTTGGCAAAGTTGACCTTTAAAACTTTTGGTATAGGAAAATACTTATGCATGAATGCGTTTTATGTCAAAAAAAGAAATTTGAATTATTCACCCTGTTTTTACTTAAAATGCCATTTATTCAAAATGTTGATTTGCGACTTTCCTCTCATTTTGCCAGGGCAGCCCACATATGTGACATGATCAAGGGGATGTTGGAATATTGATTTTGAATTATATGTCAATAAAGGTAGAAGATTGCTTTGTTTTTTAAGTTGAAAGAATTACTGTATTTCTAAAACCAGATGACCAATTTTGACAGGGTTTAGATTAAAATGTAGCATTTTTATTGATTCATTATATTGTAATTAAAACTCAAAATTGAAAATTGACAACAAGGGACTCATTTCCCTTGATCATGTCACATATGCAAAAATAGTCTGCTTTTGAGAGGCATGGTTTGGAATTACTGGGGGAAATTTAATCATTCCCGAAATATAAAAATACTGGTTCTCGGAACCACGCGACCCCCCCCCCCCCCAAAAAAAAAAAGTTGATGTTTAGGGAGAAGGAATTCATTGTTTATGAAATGACCTTTGAACTTTGCTATGTGACCTTTGACCTCATCAACATATAAGGGTTCTTACATTATATCCAAAACCCAAGTTTGGTTCCATTCGGACTTTTACTTTTCAAATTAAGCCAAATTGACATTTTCAGCCTACTTTACAACTTGACCTCATATGACCTTTGACCTTAGTATGTGGCCTTTCACCTCACCACAAATACGGGTTTCCATGTTGCACCCATGACCAAAGTATGCAGAACTTAGAGGCAAATGTCAATCCTTTTCACAACAACGACGACGACGCAAATGCATCCACTACTAATATGCCATAATCCCCTTCTACTTTTCAAGCAAGAGGGATAAAAAGCAGTCAATATTGTTTTCTTGTTATCAGATTGGTTTACAGACTCAGTTTAGCACCCAAACACTTGAGATAATGATCTACCATGTCTTGTCTTTCAGTTGAGACCATGTTATGTTCTGTGTGACATACCAACTAGTTAAAGTACCATAGCACTTATTTGAACCAAACACTTTCACCCATGTTACACACTCAAGTTAAACAAATTCTAAATCACAATTGATATGTTGGGTTTATTTAAGGCATTTTGGTGTATTTTCACTAGCGTAGCCAGGATCTGCATTTTATGGCTGACTCCAGGGTGCGGAAGGGGTAAAAAGGTAACATTGGGCGGATTTTTTTAATATTTGGCATCAAACCTGGGTCCATGCACCCCCTCCACATCCCCCTGGTTACGCCAATGATTTTTGAACTAACCCTTCCACTTTGGATGTATTTTGAATTATCCCACCAGAACAGTACTTAAAGGCTGTCAGACATCACCGTATAGAGGAAAACGTACAAATAATGTACAAAAGTTTCACATATTGAACGTGTGCTTAACGGACCACCGCCGTAAGAATAATGAATTAAACGTATACATAAGGGACAGACCGTATGGATACGTACTTGTTACGAACACATGACGAACAACAATGCATAAAACGTATCAGTAGTGGGATAGAGTATGTTAGGCGTACGTTTTACTCTAAATGGTGATGTGTGACAGAGCCTTTACACTTCAAATATTATGAAGTAGGTAAAACTATTTCATGCCCTGTGACAAATTATAACCAACCAGATGCTAAGAATCTATATGAGAGGTATATAATAAGTAAACTTACCTTGAAATGAAGTAGTCACGTACAGCAAATATGTAGACTAGTCAGGCAAATCTAATGCCACAAAATCAGTTTGGTGACACGGTCACTTCTGAAATCTCAATTGCTATGAGACAAGGATTTCCAACAATGGATGATATAATTCTCAAGCAAGAATTGCTGTAGCGCTTCTGAAATCTTACATGTCCTTGGATCATGCAAAACAACTCCACAAAGAACTGTTGTTGAACCTATGCAGATTTGTAATATAGCCAGTCAATTTTGAAATCTCAATTGCAACAAATTGAAGGTGTGGATTCTCCAAAATGGATAAAGCAAAACAAATCCACAAGACTGAATCCAAGTGTTGAATTGGTGCGACTATTTATCAAAATAACTTCATAGGCCTACGTATCACATATAGTTATACTATACATACGGAAATCCTCAAAACTGTACTGAAGTTGCAATTGCAAAATGAATTAAGATTTTGGGAAGTCCCCTTTTAGTCCAGGGTGTGCTTATAGGATATTGAAGTTCAACTCTATGAATAATGATTTACACATACATCATCTGACAACATGGTGATGTTATTCTTGGCTGACATTTCACTCTGGGATTTATTTTTCTTCAAAGGTTCACAAACTGTTACTCATAATGATTTTTCAGGTAAATGGAGTTTAAGGATTTGATGATTTAGAAGTGATTTGAGTTTTTATGAAGTACGTTTCAATTCTATCACAACTTATCGGACTATTCATTTCTTCTTCCAGAGGGTGCAGGAGCCAGCAGAAAAGAAGCTCTCAAACAGAGTTGACTCTGCATGGAGCAAAAAATCTAGGTTGATTCAAATGCCACTTTAAATACGTAGTCCATATGCATCCATAATTTGTCATACTAAGTAAAAAATCCCAAGCTGAAACTTGGAAAAAAATCAAATGGAAAAATATTGAATCGTTTGAGTCTTTTTTACCTGTAAAGTGAATGCAGTCACCTGGTGCCTATAATTTGTAAAGGAGAAAAGGTAATTGCACTAAAACATTACTGTGTACCCTAATCAAGTATCATATATAAGGTCAAAAAATTAAATGTGATGTTGAAGCAGATTTGACCTTTAAAATCACTAAAAGCAATGCATGAAGAAAAGTCATATGATTACATAGCAAGATCATTTCTTAGTTATTTCTGACATGACACCAAAGATTTGTTAATTTAACAAATTTATTGTGAGTTTCTGTGCTAGAAAGAATAAATTTAATTGAAAAAAATTGTTGGGAAAAAAAGGGAAAAAATCCCAACCCAATTTTTGGTCGATTAGAAAAGGGCAACACAACATTTTTTTAGGCCTCATAATGGTAGTTAAAACAATCTTTTACTTGATTTTTACTGTACTACATGTATCCTAAATACTACCCACATATGCCTTTTCTAAATCTGTGAAAACGTACCTTTTTTATTTAAGCTTGATATCTATCTTTGACAACAAGACCCCCTCCCCGGGTCCCACCCCTCCTCAACGTGACTTACTTTTCAGGAAACTATTACATACTCTTTTCAAATTAAGTTACATGATCAATTTCCTTGTTTTTGCCACTGTGAGCCAGTCACATGCAAGTCAGCATGTAGTTTGGTGCTCGCAGACATACACGTATACATGTGTTTCCTGTAATTCCTGTTTAACTGCTTCTGTTACAAAAAGTTGAACTGTAAGTCATCATTAAATGTAATAAAGTTGTATCTGCATTTATGGCATATTGGAGTTTTCTTTAATAATGGAAAGTTTTGAACTTTATTCTGTATTTCAAATCAAAATAATTAAAAAATGAAATATAACTGAAATATTAAAAAAGTTAACAAACCCTCTTCATAAAATATGGCTTCTCCTGATAAATAACAAAATGCTAATTGAACTTTTTTGCATTCACATAGGAAGATATGAAGTCGTTTATTTGCTTCAAAATGAATTTTTAGGTAGGAGTCAATTGTAGGGGCTATTGCAGAGGCTATTGTGGCCCTTGCAGTTAATTACTGTAAATTTGTATGCAAATAAGACAAGTTAAAGTATTTGTTTTTATAGATATTGGACATTATTAGATAAGGTAAATATGGTAACATTACCAGTTGCTTATGCACATATGTCAAAAAATGCCCTGACCCCTGGGTACCCGGGGATGGCAGAGACTTGTACTACCTGATAGTCGGGAGTTTATCATATTTTTTCCCTTGCGTACGTACCGATGTCAAGACTTTAATTAGAGTTTACATATGTCAAAAAGTGTGGATTTGGGATCAAGTTTGATCAAGATTAGGCTATCACGATAACCATATTTAAGTATTGAACCGTTAGCAGGGGTCACGACTTGGCCAGGATTTGGCATCCAAATATTGCCCTGTATGGCCAGGACTTGACCGGGGCATGGTCGGGAGTTCACAATTGAATATAGACACCTCATGTGCAAGTCCAGGCCATTCCCGGGTACTAAGGTGCATTACTATTTAGTATGAATGAGATATTGGAGGAAAAGTAAACAAGGAGCCATAATATCCCCAGTCTCCCCTAAATAGCAACACCAAGAGTGCAATTATATACATTGATCATGCATATAATAATAATAATAACAAGCATTTCTATAGCGCTCTACAAAGAACACAGCACTAACATGAAAAACAAAAACAAATGAAATAAACAGGGAAAAGATGTGTTTTAAGTGCACCTTTGAAAGCAGACAAAGACTCAGACTGCCTAAGACCTATCGGGAGCTCATTCCAAAGTTTGACCGCAGCAATCTGGAAGAATGAATCACCAGCGCGCTTTTTAGAGCGAGGCACATGCAGCCGAGTAGTATCAGAGGATGATCTGAGTCTTCGCCTACATTAAGATGTATTAACATCACTTTGAAGTGAAATAAGATCAGATAAATATGAAGGAGCACTGTCACGGTTGTTGATACATTTGTACACAAGAATGATAAGTTTAAAAACAATTCTTTCCTTGATCGGAAGCCAGTGAAGCGAGGTCAGTAGGTCTGTCGAGCGCTCGTCCCTTCCATAAACAAAGATTAGCATCGCAGTTTTATTTTGTAAACGCTGTAACCGCATGATATCTTTAGCGCAAGAATTGTATAAAAGTGAATTGGCATAATCAATGCGGAAAAGGACAAGCGCCTGGACAGCACTATGACATGCATCTTTGGTAATAAATCGACGGATACGCCATAGATTCCTTATATGAAAGTTAACAGTTTTACAGAGCCTATATGATTAACCATACTCAGTGATGAATCGAGTGTAACACCTAGATTTTTAACACTCAAAGATGGTTTGATAATTACATTACCAAGTTTCAGTTGAATATCACCCAATTTCTTGTAAGATCCTTTACTGATCATCACACAAAACTCTGTTTTATCCCGATTCACTTGATATACTTAGTCAATGTGAGTGGAACCCCAAGGTCATTAGTACTCAATTGAGTATACTTTAAAATCCTATTGTAACAGAGTAATAAATACATTTGTTTAAATACATCTGTTATTAAATTATAAGCCTTGTCCAAATTTTCGTTGCAATGGCAATTTCTAAGAATGTATTGGAGCAAATAAGGGCGTGTTCACAGTGCGGTCATTAACCCGGGACCCTAGTCAATCCAGATTCGACCCGAGACGTGGGTTGATAAATTTTGCGTTCGCACTGCCCAGCCACAAAATTGATCCACATAGACAGTTATTGAGTCATGTATGGCTTGTTTATTTGTCCAATGCAAAGCTTTAACCTTCGCTATATCTGAGATAAATAAACCAACGCGTACGTATCTCAGGCTATATGGAGTGAAAAAAAGGTGGAATAACTTTCGAATTTGGAATGGGTATACTAAGTTAGAATTGCATGAAACTTCACAGTTTTCATATTAAAGAGTTATTTATTGTAGATCTAGTCTCAGATTGATCGAAAATAAGAGAAAAGTATGCAAAAAAATGACAAATAGAACGCATAATTTAGGCTTTGATTAAGCTTATGTATCTTGAGTTTTACATTACCGAACAACATTTGAAGGGTATCAGACGAAGCCTTGCTGTATTATGAGAAAAAAGTCTCGTGTAAGTGAACTTGAATATTGTTTTAGAAAGATGCGACAACCTGTAGTTTGACTGTAGGTCCATATGTGTTTCTGTTTTAACTCCAGTCAGGTCAGAATATTTCGCCATGTCATAATTGTCAACAAATCGATAATATGCCGCTGCCATTGGCTTAAACGGATCACGTGTTTTATTCTGTTGTTTGTTGTCGATCTATTTTCAGAGCATAATATTAGTTATTTTTCGTGAGCTTTTAACTTCAAAAATTGTTTGTTTTCTCAGTAAATGTTAGGTAGTAAATATAATAACTATATTGAATTAAAACTATTTCAAAGAAGTTGCAAAATCCCAGGAAATCTGTATAATTTCTTTTCAATTATTCTCGTCTACTTCCTGTAATGCGGGACGATACATGCATTTCTGTTCACACTGCGATCAACCCGGGTCCGTCCCGGATTAAAACCATCACTTCACCAGGTTCCAAAAAATCAATCCGGATTGATTTTTTTAAGGTTATTTTCTGTTCACACTTGATTATCAAGGGACCCGGGAGAAATAGGCTCACTGTGAACACTGTCTAAGATGTTTCGTTAACATGATGAAAACTACAGTTTCAAGAAGATTTGTTAAAGCAATACTATAAAATCAGAAATGGTTTTGAGTAAAATTAAGGAATACAACTACCTAAAAGCATTTTAAAAGTATTTTGTCAAAAAACACATTTTGCCACAGAAATATGGATAAAAGCACATGCATGCTTTCCTATACTATAGGTTGTCCCACATTTTTCATTATGTTTCATATGTCGTCAAGTTTAAATTTGTCATATATATTAAAAAACATTTGTTAAATTCAAATTCGTCTTTGGTTAATCAAATTCATACTTTGTTCGAATATCGTCATAAATTATACATATAAATTAGTCAAATTCACTTTAATTTCGTCTAATCTGAAATTGCGATGTCTTTGTTAATTTCAGTTTCGTCTTTGATCATTGATTTTCATAATTGTGTCAATTTTGTCGCATTGTAGGCCTATGGTGTTCTTGTTAACATTATCTATCTTTTTCTTTTTTTCTTTTCAATTTCACTGCCTTCACAAAACCATCGAAAAAGTAAAGCTCATTGTATCCAGTGGGTGGGTGGGGTAGGAACTTAAGAGTTGCATACCTTTTTCTCATTCCATTGAGTAATTTTTTATATATCTTTCCAGAAGAATAAGATGGCAATACAAAGGGTAAGCAAAGAATTTAGGGGAAATATATCTTAAAATTCCTTGGGGTACAAATTTGCAAACCTGAATATTTGTAAAACTTTGCGAAGAGCACAACAAGTTTGAGGTAAATTTGCTAATTATATTGACATTTTGCCTAAAAAATTTCAAGAGGGTCAATGAGTAAATGAAATTTGTGTCAAACAGTACAGCTTGTGATTTTCCTTTTCTTTCATTTTCATTAAGTCAAAATTTTGCTTTGTTTTTATTTTTGTTTGTTTGTTAGTAAAAGTTTTGCTTTGTTTTGTTTATTGCATGTTTGCTTGGATTAAAATTTTCCCCTGCCCCTTGACGGCAAAGGTTTTTTATTTCTTGCGACCAGGAGGGGAAACTTTTTTTAATAAAAAATGTTCCTAACAACCCCCTGGATATTTAATGGTGCGCATCTTTATTCAAAAGTTGTCCCGTCCCCTCCTGCCACTGTGAATCTCCTAAAGAATGTTACTTACGGACTATAAAACCGACCTGCAGACGATTTGTTGATACAATTTTTTGTTGCAGACCGGCATATGTTGCCCCCTATGTCTTTACCAGATCAAAAACTGAAACCAGCATTACTATATATTGAGACAAATTATATCGACTCGCGTATGAAAAAGAATGAACAAAGACAAAGTTGGAATTTACAAAGGCATAGTAAGTAACAGACTGGACAAAATTGAAATGCATTGTTTAGAGCACCTGATCAAGGAACGAAATAATTTGACCAGTATACTTATGAATTTGATTGACCAAAGACAAATTGGAGTTTATTAAAATCCATTTTAGAATTTTATAGGATGAATTTAAACTTAATGGTACATGAAATACAATGAAAAATGTTTTTAAATAACTGGAATGACTCATGGAATTAAATTCGGGATCCCCATTAAATTAAACGAATGACCATAACTGAAAAAGTAAGCATATTTAAGTCAAATCATTTGGAGGATATTAACATCTACCAAGAGCAAACCCAATAAGCTAAAACATCAAAATTCATGGGTGACAGGAGGTGCTTCAAAGAGATCAAAGACTGAAACCCCTTTGTTAAGCCATTGTTTGTTTTGTAAACATATCTCCTTTAATTACCCCATTAAGAGATTAAAGACTGGAAACAATAAGCACCAATTTCCTTTCCTAGAAGATCAAAGCCAGCCCACAAAAGATGTTAGAGCAACAAAGGATACATCCTCTTTGATTGTCTTTGTTCAAGTTTCTGGACTGTCCTTCATTATTCATAATTGAATCTTGATCTAAAGTGAATACTGCATCGTTATGATTGTGGTATTCATACATGTGACAGTACAAAACTTTGGGAGCATAATTCATCAGGTATAATACACTACATGCAGCACAGCAAGGTGGGGCATTTGCACTGGGGACAATAGCTTGACATATCACCTAAGACACATTTTTCAGATATCACAGTTGTCTTGAAATCATTTCATTTGGAGCAATAAATCCTTCATCTAAAAGAAGCCTTACATAACACCTGGACTGTCCATGAGCTGTCAGACTGATCATTGGTTTATAGGAAACATTAGTCATGGACTCACATTGCAATCCATGCTGGGTTAGTGTATGAACACCATCAGCGCAGACCCTCTCCTAGTAAACATTGGTTTAATCATCATTGCCATTTGTAATTTAATTGGACTAGAGGAGCCAACTTGCAGTGCCAACTTTGAAGCAGACTATGCTTGGTTGTATGTTACATGTTGACATCATTGCAGCTGGTTAATAAATAGGACAGGAGGAGTCAACTTTCAGTGCCAACTTTGACGAAACCCTGCAGTTATATTATATGTACATACCATTAGAGTCAACAAGCTATGCCAACTTTGAGGGAGACCATGAAGTTATATTTGTTGAAATAAGGTTGCACCTATTATATCGACAGCCTTGCCAGTTCTAATTAAGTGAGACATCATCAGACTGAGAGTCATCTTATAGTGCCTACTTGAGGAAAGGCCTTTGAATTATGTGCTGAATTGGATCAAATATCAAGGATGCACCTGTCTAAAAACATTTGTTACAACAAAGAAGAACTATGTTTTCATTGCAATTTCGTAATCCAATCCCGTTTAAACTTAAAAGTACATAAAACTTGTTAAAAGCAAGAAAACTACCTTTGAACACACGTGTATAGTCACACATTGTTGCACAATAACTTGGATACTCAGCGTTGGTTGTTTGCACATTGGCATGATGGTCCTGGGACTGGCAAGATCGTTGTTCCAGTTTACTCTCATCACATGGATATATAAATCACTGAAGAAGGAAATGGCACAAGGTAAGTGTGTATTCATTTGAATGGTGATTATTTGTGCATGCCTTGGTTGTATCTGAAAAAACCTTATGAACCCCCCCCCCCCCTAAAAAATATCCTTAAACAATGTAGCACTTCATTGACATTTCAAAAGAGTAGGTAAAGAGGGTCTGTTGAGTGAAAATGGCAAATTTCGTCCTAACATCGGAGAACTCAGCCGAGGATTCTTAGACACTTTAATTTCAAAGCTCATTCACAACAGGCTGCACATTCAGGACGGTTTAGAGATTCAAGCTCTTTTAACAATTTTCTTACTCGCTAGCAACTCATCCTCTGCTACTGACCTGACTGAGTGACAATGATCTTTCTCAAGACAACTGCAATTGTCCGATAACCTGTAAACCAGCTATGCATTTTTGAAAAGAGCATCTGCTGATGTTCAGCCAAGTTCACTGATTTGCAATTTTCACTGCATGGTTGGTCAAGTTTCTTTCGTCTACTCTTTCAAAATGCCACTAGTAGGCCATGAAAAAGAGCATTTAGTAAAAAACAGGGGGACTCGAAAGCGTCCTGATTGCACTGGCAGGGCTGTGCCATATAGCATATGGCTACGATAACCCTTGGATTTCACAGAAGAACTTTGGTGAGCGTTGCACAATCACTTAATGAATTAATACACTGTACTCCATAAATTAAAATGTAAGCTGCCAATTAATGCGTTCACATATAAATCAATGTGACCATACAGGGAAGTAAATAAGGTCGTGTTCTCACTGAACATGTGT
>JXSR01S014965.1:20796-36032 GCA_000969725.1 Ophiothrix spiculata | reverse complement strand
CTGGGGGTCAAAGGACAAATTTTCAACTTTGTCTGATTTCAAAGTTTAAGGTGTCATATTGTTTGTCTTGGGCCAGCAATCAAAAGTGACCCCGTTGTCCAACCTTTCCTTAGGGGTCAGTGGTTGAAAAATAGATGAAATTTTCATTGTTGTCTCTTTTCGACAATTAAGGTGTTTGGTCCACGCGCCGACCACGCGTACCGGTACGCGATAAGGTAACTGCCGCAATACGCATGCGCATATACTCTAAGTAGTGTTTTGAAGCTAAAAATGGCCATATTTTAATATTTTTCTTGAAAATTAGGTCCGTGACCCCCAATTTTTATTTTTTTATTTGAAAGAACATACTTGTGCGCAACTTTTATAAAAAAAACAACAAAATTACTTGAGCAGATTTTTTGAATCAACACTAAATGATTTCACTTTTGCCACATTTCCCATAGACCCCTGTACTAATTTGTCCCCCAAAACCTCAAAAAATGGCGTTTTTAAACAGAGTCTCATGCAAAAACGAGTCCCGTGACCCCCAATTTTTATTTCAAAAATCGGTTCTACATCGATAAAATATCATTCATGCCGATTTATACTAAAATTGCTCGAGCGGATCTCTCATGGACCAAACACCTTAAGGTGTCAAATTGTTCTTCATGGACCAGCAATCTAAATTCTCAATGGTGACCTCGTCATCTTACCTTTTCTTAGGAGTCAAAGGTCAAAAGGAAGGTCAATTCTCAACTTTGTCCAATTTCAAAGGCTATGGTGTCAAATTGTTCATCATGGATCAACAATCAAAAGTGTCAATGGTGAACCCATCATCCGACCTTTTCCTGGGGGGGTCAAAGGTCAAAAGAAAGGTCAAATTTTCAACTTTGTCTTAACATTAGAAAAAGGGCCATCGGCATGGTCCGTGTCACATTTAAAGACACTACAATGTCTAGTTTGATTTTGAATAGAAGAAGTGTTGTTATCAGCCTGATAAACCTACTAAATTTCCTTAAAATATGTGTAAGCATAGGTATATCAACTTCAACTAATTAATTGATTGAAACAATAAATACTATGTACTCATGAGATTAGCCATTTTGTCTCTTTTTTTATTAATCTTCTTTTTATTTTTCTGTTGTGGATAAAATCCATACAGCAGTCGTCGTATACAACAAAGTGTAAATATATATAATAATGTTTACGACCTGAATAGCAAGTAAACCACTTTGCCTAAGCAAATGAAATACCCACTTGTCAGGGAAGTCTCCCCTTGAAGTCCTAACCCCGGTTTATTACACCACCAAGGTTTTCTTTTGTGTTAAAGTGCTAACAGGTCCTGAATTGGGTTTATTGAATTCTTGGTAGGTGCAATAAAATTAGTCAATGCTAGTTAACGTGTTTTCCTTTGTTGTAATTCCATAAAGGCCAATTATAGGGTGGCCTTCCTTTTGTTATTCAAATCAATATAGCAGGCCCTGTTTTGGTATTCAACAGATCTGACATAAAATTTTTGCCTCCCGTTGAAGAAGGATGTTTACAATGACCATCTTGAAAGAAATTTTTTCCCTCCCTCCTCTCCCAAGATTTAACGAATCTGAAGGACTTTTATTGTCGTACTAAAGGAAGAAAAAAAAGGGTTATTCTTTGTGTCTATTTTATTTCAGTAAATGCAACTCCTTTTCATTTGAGCAGTAGTTTGGAAATAAAAATGATGATTAGGATAATTGAAAATGATTGTCATCAAGGATTCTACACAAAGATTTACCATAAGGGAATTTATACGTGGGAGGTGACTGACAAATAATTTAGGTAAATTTAATACTTGTATGTTATAAATGAGTGTTGGTGCCTTAGTATCCATTGGCTTTGATGACATGGTCCTGTTTTTCCCTTTTCCTTTGAAATTTTGTCCATTTCTTGTCAGTTTTCTGTCATTTCTAGTCCACATTGTAGCCCAAATAACCAAACTATTCAAATAACCAAGATCAGATTAAAGATATCTATATTACTGGATGTTGAACCATTATGTGATAATGTCTCTGAAGAGTACTTTACTCGAAGAGTAATGTATGTATATTGTATCTTGTTTGGGCCAGTGTGCATTATCCTACTGTAACTATTCAAATTCCAACTATTCAATATAGGGAAATAATCATACTATTAAATGAATACAAGAATGATGCGAATTGGTTCACTTAAAGTGCTTGAAATAAAGGTTTAATGAATGTACAAATTAGTAGGCCTCTTATACATTTGAGAATTGATCTATTTGTAAGATAACGTGTACATTGTATCTTATAATCATTGTTATATTCGGTTAAATTTATAATGCATATATGTGTAATGACATTGTATACATTTCAAGATGAACTCATTTCTTGATATATGGATGGTTGTATTTTAGATTAATAAATGCTCTTTACTAGATGCTTGTGCAAAATTCAAAAATAATGCACCTTGTGCTGAAATCTAAGTTGTACAACTCACTTGTCTGCACCTCGTGAGTGCAAACAACTCCAACTTCTGCACGCGATACATTATTGTTTTTACAATTTCACCTGCGTGAAGTAATACGCAGTTATTAATGTATAAGTAGTGCAGTTTGGTCCCAAGGTGCTGCATGACACCCCAACAAGCAGTGGGAGGTAGTCTTATCATTCAACATAGAGGGGCCCGAATTTTACATAATTAACCATATTGTATTTGCTATACCATACCTAATAAACATTTTATGCATCTAAAGGCTCTTGTCAGACATCACCATATAGAGGAAAACATATACAAATAACGTACAAAAGTTTCATATATTGAAAGTATGCTACACGGACCACCACAGCATGAATAACGAATTAAACGTATACATAACAGACAGACTATATGGATAACGTATTGAACGTACTTGTGACAAACACATGCAAACAACAATGCATAAAACAGAACAATAGTGGTATAAAGAATGTTAGGCGTATATATTTTTTTTTCAGTCTATCACTAGATTATCATCTTTGAGTATTATTATCATTCAAACAACCAACAACTGATCATCTTATACCAAAAATAATCTTTAAAGGCCAAATCATAGTCGGCCTCCAAACAAAATTTTTCCTACCAAACATTTGGTCGTGACGTCAAAATGACGAGTGACTCCAAACAAAAAAAACTTCAACACCGAGTTGAGACCAAATAAAATTTTGCGCTAGATTGCACATGCTATTGAATTGCCATATACATTGGACCAAATGTTTGCTAACCGTTCATACTTTAAGTTCGATGGCAAATATTTGGTGTCATGACCAAATGTTTGGTAGGAAAAATTTTGTTTGGAGGCCGAGTATGAATTTGCCTTATGTGCTTGATATTTTCAACGATTGTGGCCTTCAACAGTAACATTGAATTATTCTTTGTGTGATGGTAATGTACCATAAGTACAATTCACTTCAAAATTTTGTCTTGTAAAATGAACCAGTTTTCTATATAGTTGATAGTTCGATGATTACAAAAAATATATTTCATGGTAAATAAGACTAGAAAATGTAATAGTACATCATGGGTTTGTAAAATTGTAAATTTACCGCTTTCAAAGGTTTTTTAAATTATATAATTAGACCACATAATAGAATTGCATTGACTTGTGGATACAAGGAAAAGGAATTATGATTCACAATATGCAACTGTTATAAAAAATGAGAAACAAATTTTCTTACAATAAATTTGAACTCATGTATTATCTACCGGTCAAAATCTACCGACCAAAAATCTAATTTTTTGAGAAAATCACACACACAAAAAAACACACCATTTTTTGGCCATTTTGGCTTCCATCAAGCTGAAAATAACATTTTAAAAAATGACTTGAGAATGGTAATTTTTATTTAAAATGCCCATTCAGATGTTGCGTTATTTTTATTTTTGAGGATTTTCACCAATTTTTTGAATTTCATGCCAAATAAGGTCAAAAATGTGTTTTTTGTGATTTTCTCAAAAAATGTGATTTTTGGTCAAAAACAACATCACCATCATGTTTCATGTGAAAATTCCTTTTTGGTAATGTATACTTTTATTAACTTTAAGCACTTTGTTAAAAAGTTATGGTACAAAATAAACTTGCAAAAACGTAAAATTGAGTAACGTGCTTTCCCCCTTAAAAGTTTTTTGATTTTGGCTCTGTTGTTGTTGGGTTTGGGTTTTTTTTGTAATTTTTATTTAAAAAGCCCATTCAGATGTTGCGTTATTTTTATTTTTGAGGATTTTCACCAATTTTTTGAATTTCATGCCAAATAAGGTTAAAAAATGGCCAAAAATGGAAAAAGTGACCTTATTTGGCATGAAAATTAAAAAAAATGGCCAAAATGAAGCAATATCTGAGTGGGTGTTTTAAATCAAAATACCATTCTGAAGTCATTTTTTTAAATATTGTTATTTTTAGCTTGGTTGGAAGCCCAAATGGTCAAAAAATGTGTTTGTGATTTTCTAAAAAAATGTGATTTTTGGTCAAAAACAACATCACCATCATGTTTCTTGTGAAAATTCCTTTTTGGTAATGTATACTTTTATGATTTTTTTGATTTTGGCTCTGTTTTTTTTTTGTGTGTAACTTTTATTTCTTTCTTTATATAAATTTGTTTTTGAAACATTAGCTCTTATTCCAAAAGAAAAACGTGTGCGATGTCACAATAGTAGAATAAGTTTGATCAAAAAATACTGGTTCAATAATTATTTTTGAAAAAATTCAAAAATTGTGAACTGATGACAAGCAGAATCAGTCCTCCCGAGAAGATGTTATATATAGCTGCAAAGGATACACCTCATATATTTATCTGAAAAAGTCTGTCTTTAATTAAACAAGTGAATTGGTACAATTTAAATGTTAATTATTAAATAGTCTTTCTGTGACACATAAAATCATCTCATACCCTAGTCTCCTCAATTCTTGAATCCACATCATATCTTAACCCAAAGGAAACTAATGGTTTCCACCGAGATTTCAACTCTATTATCTCTCTAGCTTTCCTTTCTTTTTCTTTCTGCTTGAAATAATCACATATAGCTTCATAAAGCACATACAAAAATGGATTAATGGAAGAATTAATTGGTAATATAAAAGCTATTGTCCATGCATAGAATTCTGGGCTTATCTCAAATACACCACTCTGAGTTAAGATACAAATAAAGCACAAAGGTACCCAGCAACAAAAATCAGTGAACACTATTGCAAACATTTTCTTAGCCATACGAATTTCATCATGTTCATTTTGTGTTCTTGCAGAATTTCGAGATGATTTACTTACAATGATGAATATACTTATGTAAGAAAATGCTGTAATGCTAAAACAGACTAAATTGATGCCGATGAAGACAATAATGGAATAGATGGAACCAATTTGTTTACCAGCATTTTTAGCAACGGTGTATGGAATTGTTTCATTTGATACTTGTAGTTCCAGAGTCACATCATTCAGGACATTGACATTTACTCACGATGGGCTACGTAGAATGTATCCTCATGTATTTTCATTTCTATATTTACATCTCTTAAATCATACTCAATTGATTTATTCTGAAAGGTCCTGGTATTTGGCTTTGTGATAGGGATTCCAATACAAACTTCTGATACAGAATAGAAACCTCGTGCAGCGGAACTCAAACTTAGAGGAATAGCAGCAACTAAAAATGCAATAACCCAAGTCAAGACAACTATCAACCTTGTCAAATTAGTAGTTAATATGTGATTCCCAAACGGATATTTTATGTTCAAGAATCGGTCAATGCTAATAAGTGAAATAAAAAATATGGATCCTTCACTTGAAAATATTGATAAAAATCCTGCAAGCTTGCAAGCAAATCCATTTCTCCATTCGTCTGAATATGATGGAAAATACTGACCATAGTACATATCACCTACAGCTAATATCAACATATTTATGCCCATTAGTAAGTCTGAAATTGTCAGATTTAAAATAAGTAGGGTTTGAATCTTGTTAGCTTGCCTTTTACGTGATCGAACAAAGTATGCGACCCAATTGCACACAAATGCAGATAATCCCATGATCCACACTGAAATTCTTAAATAGACACTTGGCAACATTCTGTTGCAAGTCAGATACTCGGGGTTTGGCTCAATAGATACACATCGTTCTTCTCCAATGAAACAGCATGGGGCATATTTGTCAACTACGGTGATGGAATTTGTTTTGTATTCAAAACTATGTGATGTGAGTAGATGCATATCATTTTTCCTCATATCAACAAATTGATGTATTATTTTATTACTAAATACTTGGAATTCTATGTTTCTTATTGCATTATGAGATATGTTGATAAATGCCAGATTGTGTAAATTATAAAATAAGTAGCTTGTGACTGTTTGTAAGTTATTATTGCTTAATTGTAAGAATTGCAAACTAGTGCAGCCATCAAGTGCATTTGATGCTAGCGTCTTGATTCTATTTTGACTCAGATCAAGAACTTGTAACAACGTAAGTGCATCAAATGAAGGAACATATGATAAGAAATTACTACTCATATTAAGTTTGATCAATTTGTTAACTTTGGAAAAAGAATCTGTTGGAATGAATTGCAATGTGTTTCTTGAAACATCCAGATATTCCATTTCGTTTGTGAAATAAAAGAGATTCAATGAGAGTTTGCTCATGTTATTTTGGCTCAGATCTAATATTTTGTTTTGTTTGAGTAAATGGAATAAGTCACTTGAGTTACGTAGTGTCAAATTATTCCGTTGTAGTATCAGAATTTTCAATTTCAATAAAGGCTTAAAGCATCCATCTGTCAATGCAGAAATTCTGTTGTGGCTGATGTCCAGTAACAACAGACGGATGTTAGTCTTAAATATCCCATGTGGTAATGTACCATGTATCTTATTGTGGCTAAGATCTAATACTCTCAGTTGAAGTGATTGAAATGTATTACCTGGTGCGATAAATGAAATATTGTTATGACTTACATTGAGGGATCTTAAACTTTGAAGGTCAAACACATGTTGTGGTATAGAAGACAAAGCATTGCAACTCAAGTTCAGGTCAAACAGTGAGTCAAGATCAGCCTGTGGTAGTGTCGACATGTCATTGTGACTCAGGTCCAGCCAATGCAACAAATGCAATGAATTAAACGCACCCTGTGGTAGGGTGATCAGGTTATTGTGACTCAGGTCCAACCAATACAACTTACCCAATGTGTAAAACACATCCTGTGGTAGGGTGGTCAGGTTATTGTGACTCAGGTCCAGCTCCAGCCAAGAATAAAACCAATCCAATGTGTCAAACACATGCCGTGGTAGGGTGGTCAGGTTATTATGACTCAGGTCCAGCCTATTCAACTTATACAATGAGTTAAACACACCCTGTGGTAGGGTGGTCAGGTCATTGTGATTCAGGTACAGGAATTCCAACTCACCCAATGTGTCAAACACACCTTGTGGTAGGGTGGTCAGGTTATTATGACTCAGGTCCAGCCTATACAACCAATCCAATGTGTCAAATACACCCTGTGGTAGGGTGGTCAGGTTATTGTCACTCAGGTCCAGCCAACTCATCCAATCCTCATCCAATCCGTCAAACACACCCTGTGGTAGGGTGGTCAGGTTAATATGACTCAGGAAAAGAGAACACAACTGACCCAATGAGTCAAACACACCGTGTGGCAGGATGGTCAAGTCATTGTCACTCAGGTACAGGTCAACCAACCTGACCAATGTGTCAAACACACCCTGTGGTATGGTGGTCAGGTCATTAGCACTCAAGTCAATCCATCTCAATTGGTTTGTACAAGCTCCAGCAAAGAAAGCCAAGGTCAGATTTGACAGTTTATTATTGCTTAAAAGTAGTACTTTTAATCCTGGAAGATTTTCACATACGTTTGCTGGTAGTTCTAGTAATATATTGTGAGAAAGATTTAAGAATTTCAAGGTGCTGTGCCCTGACAATGAGTTCTCTTGTATAATATGCATGCCAGTGTTTCCGAATGATAATCCGTGTATTTGTGGATCATACACTATTAAGTCTGCTGTAGTGACATTATTGCCTGTTGCATCTGTGCAGGTACGAAGCCATTCCTTGTAGCCTAGTGTACATATACAAGGGTTTGAACAGTCGCATGTACACTTAGCATGGTATGGCAGCACATCAACATATTTCGTACGAAAAGTATTGTAATCCCGTTCATGCCATATAATATCTCTTTTGACCTTATTGGTCCTCACCTTGTTGCTATATAACGAGATACCACAAGGTGCATTCACACTTGTTGTAACACTAAAACAGTTCGTCAAAGCCGCATTATCTGTTTTAATCACAACCTTGATAGCAGTGTCTTGAAAGAAAAATTTAAAACGTTTTCCGTGAATATTGAAATAACAAGGTGTGTGACCATCAGATACTAGCAGATATTTATTTTTGCATGACTGATTATAACTTTCTATGTAAAAATATGTGTAGGCACTACTGATATCTGATTTGTCCATTCTGACAGATATGCTGGTACTGTTTGCAGCATTTACCAACACAGTACATTTTCTTCTTCTAGTGTATGCATTAATCTGTACAGGTTTGTCTGAAAGCTGAATGTCATTTGTATGACAGGGGTTGATCACTATGGTATTAGGTGTAGTTGGAGGTGTGGAAAGAAGATGAGTGTTTGAGTAGGTATTGCCATGGCTAACTGTGTCAGTTGGAATCATAGAAATAGCATTACTGTTAGTTGAAGCATCAGTAGAGCGTTGAGAGTAGTCTGACGGATTTGAGTCATCATCAGATGGAACAACGTCTTCAGGTAGAGTCACATGATGGTCAGGTAGAGTCACATGATGGTCAGATTGTGTAGTTACAGCGTTAAGTGGAGTCAAAAAACTGTCCGATGTAGTCCTGGCACCATCAGATGGAGAAACATTGTAAAGGGAATTCAAAGAGTTGTCAGAGGAAGAAGGAATTATGGTACTGTCAGATGGAGAAGCAACAATGCTAGGTGTCACTGAATTGTCAGAAGGAATTGAGTAACCGTCAGATGGGGTAGCAATCGCATTAGGTGGAGTGACAGTTTTGGTAGATGCAGTCCCCGCATCATCAGATGGAGTGTCCAGAGTGTCAGGTTGAGTTACAGGGTTATCAACTGGAGGCATGGCTCTGTCAGTCTGGATCGGGGCTAGGTTAGATGGAATAGCGACACCATCAGATGAAGTCGCATAACTGTCCGTACGAGTCAGAGAACCATCAGATGGAGTCATAGATTTGTAAGATTGAGTCGTATCACTACCAGATGGAGTCTTGGCCGAACTGCCTTCAGGTGGATATTTTGCAGTGTTTGACTTTTCTAATTGACCGTTTGGTGACTTTTTGACTGGTGAAGATTGCATGTGTATGAATGGGTAGCCTGTGTGCTTGGATTCCATTGGAGAGTAAGATGAATGAGGAGGGGGTGAAATATGGTCATTACTTTCCAAATCACCATCTTGGGGCACATGACTGGAATCTTTTGTTGTAGTCTTGGTGGAAGTTATTGCCGATGACAAAATTAACAATACAAGGAAGAGGGCGGCAGTACGTATAGAGGAATGACTGAGCAGCCTAATGTTGCCACTGGGTTTTGGATTCATGCTTGCTGCTGGAGAAATTATATGGAAATAAATAATCTTGAATTCTTCTGATAATATGAGAATTCTTTTATATAGAGGTGAATCAGCTATTTAACTTACAAGCTAATGATAAATAATTTAATAGTACTTATGATAATTATATAAAATATGTTTGGGAAATACAATCAAACTAGATAAATAAATTAATGAAACAATGTCAACATGAAACTTGAATGGGAATTCTATAAAAAAATATACAGAGAGTGCTAAATTTACAAAATTTGAACCTTTCAAATATTTAACTTTCTCTTCCTGATTTCTTTATTCTTCTGTGTGTGTGACTGGCACCCAGAGATTGAATTAGAGGCTGGTTGTTTCCGCAAGACCAAACTGGAAAAAATAAGTAAAAGGAACAAATAATTAAAAACCTTTGTTGGGCAAGACCCATGTACAATTGAATACGCCAGAATAAGAATATCCCAACTCCAATAGCTCCCTTCTGTTAAGTTCTGTTAAATATAAATGCATACAAATCTCTGAAAATGCTTTCAAATCACTAAAAAGCATTTCCATGTCTCTATCCCAATCAAAGTGTCACATTTGACCTTGTAGTTGACTTTTTTAGACATTGTTAGATAATTTGTCTAGCATATAGTTGTAGAGGGGAGCTCATGGAGTTGGGGTTTTCTTGTAATGACTGTTTAAATATAGCAACTATGTACTATAACAATTATCTAACAATGTCTAAAAAAGTCAAATACAGGGTCAAATGTGACACTATGAGTAGGATATTGACATGGAAATGTGATGTGAAAGCATTTTCAGAGATTTGTATGTATTTACATTTTATAAATATAATTAACAGAAGGGAGCTATTGGAGTTGGGGTGTTCTTATTCTGGCATATTAAATTGCACTTCATCGGAACACTACACCTCCATCTGTCGCATTTTGCCATCCAAGCATTGATTAATTTAATGGGTATGACAGTCTGAGGTTTCTTAGTCCCACCATGCCTCAGGCACACTTTTCCTGTGACATTAAATAATCCAACAAATACCAAGTACTTACCACTTAAATCGGAATGGGCACTAAGATATTCATTATAGTAATAATACCTCAGGAGCTCTGTTCGCACGATTGTCCTGCGACATTGAATAATCCAAAATGCACCAACCGTACTGCGCACCAAGTACATTCTACATAAATCAAATTGGGCACTAGGATATTTATTATGCCTTACACACACTACACATACGATTGCCCTTCGACATAACATGATCCAACACATACCAAGTACATATTACATAAATCGGAACAGGCGCTAGGATATTCATTATGCCTCACATTAAGTAATCATAACACGAACCAAATACTAACTACATAAATCGGAATGGCCACTAGGATTTTCATTATGCCTCAGGCTTACTACGCGTACGTTTGTCCTGCGACATTATGATCCAATGCGTACCAAATACATAAATCGCAATGGGCACTAGAATGTATAGTATGCCTCAGGCACACTATACGTACAATCGTAATGTGTCATGATCCAACATGTACCAAGTACCTACTACGTAAATTAGAATGGGCACTAGGATATTCATTATGCCTCTGGCACAACTCAGAATTTTTAATTCAGGCACAAAACGTTGACATAAGTTTATCAGTAATGTTCTTTTTAGTTTTTGAGTCATTTAGATTTACTGCTGTCATGTGATGATAAAAGAATAATTAAGATTTTTTCCTGTATTTAAGAACATTTCAATAAATCTTTTATAGTGCATGTGGGTGGAAATATATCATAAACCCTTTATGTTGGAATGAACTGGAGCAAGACTGATTTGATGAAGATGGTTTCAAACAATAATTGGGGACAATAGGTTAATCATGATATATCAATTTCCGTTTTTGGATATGAAAATGAAAATTCTAAGGATCTCTGCATACGAGATTGTTCCCCGAGATTTAGCGTTGTAAAGTTTGCAATCCAGAAAAAATTGTCTTTTAAGACTTACAAAGCAGGTCTGAGTTCAAATCATTAGAGCAAAGGTAAAAATTAATACAGAACAAGCACTTTTTGTGAATTACCAATGGTAGAGAATATTTAATTTTGTGATTTTCAGGTTAAGTACAACCATAAGATATGATTAATGATGTGTTCAGAGTCCGTTGATATCCATCGATAGATGCCAATCAACATTGCTCAATATTGATGTACGTCGTTGAGCAATGAACAATGAAGTGCGTTTACATCGATAGCATTGTTCGATGCAGTTGAATTTAGTCACACAGTGATAACGCAGTGTTATTCTATGACACTGATTGCAACTTGTTGATGGATGCCTTGGGATGGACATCGACAGACTCTAAATAACCCAGAAACCAACAGAATTGTCAAAGTACAAGATACCAAACTTCAAGAGGAATAGTTACTTACCCTGACTTGATTTAGCATCCACCAAATTCTTAACAAAAAGTCATGCGTTATTGAAGTGCGGAAGCTGTGAGATGAAAGAGTAAGGGTTAGGGTTAGCAAAAACATAACTACTTCAATTTGTTAATTATAATGAAAATTTCAGCCACACTGTACCACAACGCTTTACTAAATGACAAAACAATAGAATACGCTAATGAAAGTCGAAAATACTATCATTTAATATCATGTGGAACAACATTTGTACAATATTAATATCGTTTTGCTAATGGCAATAAAAGGGGGCAAGTCAGGCTGTAGTAATAGCAGTAATGATAATAACTCAAGTATGTCGGATCCCATTATCGATCGTGTGTTATTGTACACCACTTTGAATAGGCCTACATACAATCAGACTGACCCAGGCCCGTCAGGTTCAAAGGGTTAAGGGTTGCATAATCAAAATATGTTCCTGGCTGTATTTCTTCTTGGTGATCTTTTATAACTTCTTGATACCCCCTCGTATAATTATGATTTCAGAAATAGGGAAACAAGACTGATGTAAATAAAGCTTATGGCTTACTTTGCCAACAACTGATTACCCTAATAAAGGCCTAGATATACTTCGTCTTTTTTGTTGTCATTTTCATTCAAAATTTTTCTCATGGTGTTACATTTGCACTACTATGTTAAATTTCCATTCGGAATGAACAATTTCATTTTAATTTTTTCTCACAGTATAAAATGTTTGCCATGGTGTAAAATGTTTTACCATTTACAAAAATGTTCATAATGGAGAAATAGTTTTTGCATTACAGCACATTTTGCAATGATTACTCACCTGTATTATTTTGATAATTCATAACACATTACTTTCATTGGTAATTATTGTTTTCAAACAATACCATAATTTCCTTGGTCTTTTCATTATAATCTGAAATCTGTCCTTGACAGGTACTGTGGATTTTATTTTGTTGAAAAGATTTGCTGACTACTTGATTTTTCTCCAATGAGAAACATTTTCATTTGGAATTTTTGTCACTTTCTTGTTTTTTTGCCATTCTAATTGTAGTTTTAGTAGATTTTTCTGATTGATAATATCGTCTGGTAGCTTGAGGTCAATATACATTCAGCTGTCTGGATTTTAAAAATGGTAAACATGATGAACTGTATCTTGCGCTTAAATATTGAGTACATTTTTTTAGCATTGTGTTAAGTTTGCAGATCGTCAGGGGAGTCCAAGAAAGTCGTATCTGCAATGGCTGCCTTGTGTTACATTTTTTAACACTTAGTCACTAGAATTTTACAAAGCCCTTAAAATTTCTCTGCCATATGTCAGTGGCTCGTGAAATGGTTTTACAGGTGACAGTGTCACCTGAAGAACCATTTCAAGAGCCACTGACCCAAGACTTGAGATTATACAGTGTGCAGTCAAAATGAATGAAAATGCCAGCTATTGCAGATATGACTTTCTTGTACTCACATGACGATCTGATGCTGTGAAGTTGTCAATATTATCATTGGAGAGCCAGGGGGGTGCGGAAGGGGCGTGCACACCCCGGGGTCTACACAAAAAAATGGATAAAAGAAACTTAAAACAATATGAAAACAATGAAAAAATGGACGTAGTAGTCCTAATTACTGCTGATAATACATTTGGCGACCCATGCAATACAGGTAGACCCCTGGATCTGTCGCCGTTTTGGACTAGGGTTTTTTGCGCACCCCGTGGTACGCAATCCTGGCTACGCATATGCTTATACCAATTTTCAAAATGTATATTTCTATGAAGGTAGTTACTTACCCTCTAGCTGTTGGCCTTGCTTCCTTGACGTTTTTTCCAGGACGTTTTCTCCAACTGTCAACGGAGATGTGATATGTTAATGCTGAGAGCAAAAATAGAAATTAATGTATTAAACGGACTTGGCATAAGTATATCTGATAATATCATTTTGCCATGTATTTAAGCCAAACTAATCTCATTAATAATTTTAGAGAAAGGAGTTGCAATATTTATTAATGGGTTAGAATTTTAACAAGTTTTGTGGTCAAAATTGCACTTACAATTTAATTATGTTTATTTTCTGATGGCAGAATTAATGACTGCTTTTTTTTAAGCTTAAAAGAAAAAATATGTTATAAACCACAGGTATTGAGACCGAAACAAAGGATTTGTGCGTATTACTCATATTGATTGTCAAAAACAACATACGTAGCCAAATCCATTATATATAAACTTTGGATCATAACACTCTGCTATCGCTGCAGACACGGGTCATAAGCATTTGCTAACTTGTAGCGGCCCCTGTTTTTGTTGAGATTAGGTTGAAGTGCCCTGATGTAAATAGACTCCTTCACACCACATTCAAACCAACATGGTTCTCTGTCCAAAATCCTCACTTCATCAATGTCAACCAACTCTCAATAAATACGGGGTCCACTGCTAGCTACCAAATGTATATGTCCCGTGTCAGACGTAATTGACTAAAGTCAAGTCATCGCAGGAAACGAGTCGTTTGGCTGAAGAAGTCTGAAGCGATAGCAGATGAAAATTTCCAACAAGGTAAAGTTCAATATTGTAATCCAAAGTTTAAATATAATGGATTTGTTAATTACCAACACAGATGAACTTTCATTCTAACATACGTAGCCATTTACCTTATCTTTAATGCTTCCGTCAAGATTTCTGAGAAAGTCCTGTGATGAGAAATGTTATGGGAAGAATCTGAAAGGAAGAATAGGCATTCAATTAATCTTAAACTATTGATATTATGTCAAATGCAAAAAATAGGAGTCCTCATCCAGGTCTCGATGCTAACAATGGTAATAGTCGTAAAAGAAGAGCAACGTCACCTTCATACTTTATCATTAGCATTGAAGAATACTGCACTGATTGGCAAAGAGAATATGAAAGTTATTGTCTTTCTTACCGCATTTGTTTAACTTTAAAAAAAGGGAACGTTTACCTGGGGAAAGAGAAGTGTATGAAAGTTGTTGTCTTTCTTACTACATTTATTTAACTTTACAAAGAAAGTAACGTTGATCCTGGGGAAAGAGAAGTGTATGAAAGTTATTGTCTTTCTTACCACATTTGTTTAACTTTACAAAAAAGGCAACGTTGACCTGGGGAAAGAGAAGTGTATGAAAGTTGTTGTCTTTCTTACTACATTTATTTAACTTTAACTTTACAAAGAAAGTAACGTTGACCTGGGGAAAGAGAAGTGTATGAAAGTTATTGTCTTTCTTACCACAT
>JXSR01S014964.1:26121-53449 GCA_000969725.1 Ophiothrix spiculata | reverse complement strand
TTCAGTTCCGAAGACCACGTTTTCAAAAAAACGACTCAAAAGTGTATTTTACTATGTTTTTAAGCTAATTGTGAGCGATTTTCAGCTCAAATAGTTGTATTTTTATAAGAAAAAAGCAGTTCTTGAGACATCAATTCGGGAAAAAATCAGTTCCATAGACCCTATTTTTGACCCCAAATCTGTTCCGCAAGACCCTATGTTGGATATCGCGGATCTCACATACCTACCAAAAAAATGATAAGTGCGAAAATAAAAATGCACAAAATGATTGAAGTTGACTCTGTGCGATAATTAAATTAAATTTTGAACAAATTGTTCGAATAAGCTACATCGTTTAATTTGAGACGCCACTGTAAGCATTTCACAATACTGGAATTCAACCAATCACACACCAAAGTTTTGTGCATTAACAATTTTACTTTAGCGCAAATGAACAAAGCAACAAGCAGTGTTTCCGCTAAGGTTTTTAAGCTTGTGCCAATTCAAGCAAGTCTGACCAAGTTTAAGAGGTGCTTGCGCCAAAATCATGAGCTGTGGCTGAAATTTGGCTCAATAAAGCTAGAAAAATATCTTTCTCACACATTTTCAGAAACTCTTTACGCCAATTTTAACCGCTCCTGTGCCAATGGCGCACCAATTGGTGCGCCATACGGCCTTAGCAAAAACACTGGCAACAAGTGTCGGCTACAAAATCCCTGCGAAAATATTGCATGCAAAAAATTTCCACTTTTATCATGCTTGGCAAAATGTTAGTATGTGTGTAACCTTTAAAGATACTACACGTATGAAACTGAGAGGTAACATATGAATGCAAAGGGACTGCTTAAAATTTTCCTTTAACATGGCACATAACATTTAAGTAGTCTATATGACTTTGTTATCTAAAAGTGCAAAGCCTTTTGACAGCAGCTAAAATAGGTCCTAATAAGCTGCAAATCCCCATAATCTACATATTATGTTGTAATTTGCAACACCTTATGTTGTATTCCACGTGGTTGCAGTGTGTGTTATGTTACTCCATGTCTGCACCATCAGAGTTGAGGGTGTAATCAGGTAGAAGCATATTGCTAACATCATTAATGTTCTATAATTGAGTAATGGTTAGGAGCAGTTAATTTCACGGTAGTAATATTATGTCCACCTCATCAGAATGTTTCTTTTATACAAGTAATGACTGCCTGTGTGATTTGCCTCTGTTACAGTGTTGTGAATATTCCATACTATGGGACATCCTTGTAGTTGTCGAAATTTGGATTAAAAAAAAAAATTGCAAAATTGTACAGAAGCAGCCAACTTTACGGTAGTAGGCTATAATTGATGGATCTACGTCATCAGAAATTTCAGAATGTTTCTTTGAATTGAAACAAGATTATTGCTACCGGTACCTGTGTTTTAATAGGGCCAAAAAAAAAATATTGTTTGTTTGCCCTCCAGTGGAAAAATTAAAATTTTGGGTCGGTCGGTCGGTTAATCTTTTTTTTTTTTTGAATTTTTTTTTTTACTTTACACATATGATGTCATTCCATGGATTTTATCATGAATACCAAGCAATGCAGGGCTTAATCAAAAATTGTGGGTCATTATTTAGAGGAAATATGCATTTTATACTACTAAATGTGACTTCACACTGCTAAATATAACGTTTTACATCAAAAATATTGAGTTTTCATATTTTACATGTTTGAAGAAAAAAAAAATAAACTAAAATCGCGACCCTAATTTTTGGCATTTTTAGGGTCGGTCGCGGAGGGCAAACAAACATAATTTTTTTTTTGGCCTAGTATGTGCCCTCTTTCAGATGTTCCATGGTGCTACATTAAAAGTTATTTTTTGAGAGTCGTTAAAATTCGGATTTTATCTATTAATGTTCTGTTGCTGAATATTAAAAACCAGTTGTAAGATAGTGTATCCACTGGTATGTCAGATATGTTAAAATGTTACTTTTAAACAAGATAACATATACTGTTTGGGTGTGTGAAATTATCGTAGACAGTATTTTTTTGATTAAAGGATTTTTTTTTTATTTCCTTTCCTATTCAAAATTATCCAATGATGCAAGTTTCTTTTTAATAATCTGCAAATTAAGATAAAAATATGGATACTTTATTGATAAAGTTTGTTGTCTCAACAACTTTTAGATCCAATATCAAATGAAAAGCAACTATCTTGCTTGTTGATCAAAATTAATGTAAACGTTTTCCTCCAAATGTTCAAAAGCATTCCATGTGATAATGCATAAAAACATGATTCCATACGTGACTTCAATTATCTACTTTATACATGCATCTTATATTTCATGTCATAAAACTCTACACTAAACTGTTAAAAAAAGACAGTTTTTGATTAAAAAGTCTTCCAGCTGAATGGGTAATACCGATGATTGATTATACCCGAGCAGGCATCATTTTAACCCAAGTGCCCAATTTGTCTACATGTATTATAAGTAATAGCTCCAAACCGAAATGTGGACACGATGAACTGGCCTAGAAATTGAGATCCTGTTTATTCCTCGGAGAGCTGTTAAATGCCGTTTCTGCACATCCCTGTGATCTGATTGGATGTCTGTGAATGATAAGAGATCAGATTGGTCTAGCTTAAAGCTTCCATTTTGTATTCATTAGGCATTAAAAGTGAGCATTTGAGTCTTCAGGAGCAGCAAATTTTATTTCTCATCCGTTGGTAGTTAAAGGGGGAAGAACCCCACAATAGAAAACCACTTTCCCAAATTGTGTTTTAAAAGTCTGGTCATTGATTAAGCACTCAAAACAATACAAATGGGAAAAAGCTTCAAAACTCTGATATATCATATGAATTGTTTTACTTATATGTGGAAAGTGAAAAGCGCAAAACGCTGAATAAAAATAATTAATCACTTAATGGTTCTCTCAAAAACTACTGTAGGCTGTAAAAGTGTTAAATGGATATCAGCATTATTCAATGCTGGGAAGGTAACAGACTCTCTATGAAGGTTTAGTTCCCCTTTCACAATGCAATGGTGAAATCTGACCCACTATTTTTATCAGGGGTAGTCTCTGTCCATTCATAAACTTTTTTAACATCCTTATTATTGATTTTGTATATTTAATCTTTGTACTGCCATATACCTCAAGTTGTGGGTCAATGGGATATGTTTCAAAACGGCTCAACTCTTATGGAATAGTATTTCTCAAAACTGACCTCAATTTTGTAATTCTACCATTTGATTGCAGGTACAAGTAGGAGACATCTTGAAAATAGTGAGAGAGGAATTCTTCCCGGCCGATCTCATCTTGCTCTCATCAAGGTAGGGCAATTCCTTCAGAAAGTGCGTCAGAAATCATCGGTAAACTATGATAAGTCTTTAGATACGCAGATATGTGACTGGTCATAAGAAATAAGCACTTTAACTTAATATGCTTTGTTGAGTTAAGTTGCAGGCAAAACTCAAAATAGCAGAGTGGATATTTGATCAAGATGTGCTTTACAGGTGATTAATACCTTTTGGTCAGCGGAGATGAGCGAAATATATTCTTTCCAAAAGTCATTATCTGTAGGTCATGTTTTAACACAAAAATAATTTTAATTTCAGAGTTCTGCCCCTTAATGTGTTATGCCTAAGTAAGGTCTTAGTTCTATGTTTTGTCCAATTTTGCAATCTGTTGTAGCTTTAGCATATTGGTTATCTTAATCTTTCTTTATTTAACTTCAAGGGAGGGCAATACCCTTCAAAAGGGAGTCACAAATCATCAATAAAATATGATGCACTAAAGTTGGTTACAATACACAATTACGTGACAGGTCATCAGAAATGAGCACTTACTTCACTGAGTTACGTTTTAGGCAAAACGTAAAATAGCAAAGTGGATATTTGATCACAGTGGATCGGTTCCTTGGTCAGTTGAGATGTGCACCAGAGGGGGGGGGGGGGGGGGGCACTCAAGTATAATTCTTCAGGCATAGTGTGACCACAGTTTTTCAAAACACCCCTAAAGTGTGATTTTTTCTGAAGCTAAAATAAGCCAAAATATACCCTTTTTCTCCTATTCACATCCCAAATGGGTATTTTACCGTCACTGTTTAACAATAGGGTTTGAAAAAAGTACCCTATTTCTTGAAAGTGGCTGCTTTTGATACCCTAACTGGTGTCACCTGATTCACCCTTCTGTCCTCAAAAACAACCCTAATTCTCCTTTTTCTTTGTCATGCTATGCCTGCAGCATTATACTTGTGTTGCCCCCTCCCCCAGGAGATGAGCAAAATATATTCTTTCCAAAAGCCATTATCTGAAGGTCAAGATTTTACACAAAAATAGTTTTAACTGCAGAGCTCTGCCCTTAATTATGCCAAAAGAGTAAGGTCATAGTTTTTTCCGTATTTACCATTCGTTTGCACGAAGATAATAATTTAGCCATTATTATTCACTGTCATTGTAGGTAAAAGTAGGCGACATCTTGAGACTCCCTTACAAATGATTCAGAACTCATCTTGCAACATTTTGATGTTATTATTCTATAGAATGCTAGATATTCACACTTATTTTTGAATGAGAATTCTCTCAAGAATGGGCACTTGTATAACTCAATCTGTTTTGATGTCAAGCTCAAAATTGCAAAATGGATTAAATTTGATGAGGATGTGCTTCTCAGCTGATCGATTCCCTAGGCTTGTGAAGATGAACAACACATTCTTTCCAATCCATAAGCCAGTCTTATCCGAGGGCAAGTTTCACACAATAACAGCTCTATCTTCACTGCTCTTCCCTTCAATATGAGTAGATACTTGGGGGAAAGATAAGCTTTGCTCAATTCAATAGTCTGTGGATGTTTGTAATTTTCACTTGGAATTAAGGGGTTTATTTGTTTACTTAGCCAATAATAAAGACCCATTGTTAGTAGTCTTAAAAATATTTAAAATTAGTACATGTACAAGGGGACATTTGTACCCTTGCAATACCATTTTAATAGATGGTGATTGTGATGCTTTTTAAAATGAAAGAAATACATAGAATTGATAAAAGTAAATAGTCATTTGAATGTCAAATTTATTCTTTTGTTGTACAAAATGGGGTGATAATGTTAAAAATGTCTAATTTTCTTTTTGGAGGGGAGCTCATAATGTTGGATTGGAAGAGGATGTGTCGTTTTGGGCTTTAGATCTCATTTTTCAATCCATTTTTTAGGGGTACTTTTTCTGAAAATGATGCCTAGACTTTTTTTTTAAATTTGAAATTGTGACACCCATTTTGATTTCAATCATTTTTATTATGTTTATGCATTTGAGGACAAAATGCCACCCATGTTAAGGTATCACTTGCAAAAATACTTGCAAAAAGGGCATAGGCAGCATATATATATAGAAATATATGAAAATACCCCCCCTCCCCCTTAAACTTGATCATATCTCATATCTTGGCTATAGAATAAGCATTAATTCAGCATCAAGCTTTGCTATTTATGATCCTTACATTGTCACCGCGTGTCATAACAACTTTCCACTTGACACAGCTGAAAACACATTAATTTAATAGATAATCAAGATGTTGTCAAAATGAGGTAAAATTGCCATGGGAACGACACCGTCTAAGTGTGAGGAAGGAAATATGCTCAATGCAGATGCCAAAATTTGATAGTTTGTTGTCGTACCTGGAGATTTATTATATGGATTTTGTTATCAGTTATAAAAAATTAGCAGAATAAAATATTTTTGATTGGGTATTAGTCCCTTGAGCCTGTCATTGGCTTTTACTCTTAGTTTTCTCCAAAATTTTTATAACATTTCGCCAATTTTCAATTTCGTTTTTTTATTGCAATACAGCTTGTCCCAATATTAATGCAACGAGCAAATAAAAAATATTAAAAATAGTTGCTAAAAGATTAAATCATAGTAATATATGTTTTTCAAAAGTGGAGTAATTACTCTACAACATGCTTTTTGTCCCGTTTAATTTTACTGCTCCAATCCAAAGATATGAAGAATTTAAGAAAGCCCTCTGAATCTACTGTGGTCCGATTTGTGAGATTAGACTTCCAGCAAAAGAAATGCAAAATTGAAATGAGGACAATATGGCGGTATTCTGCAATCAACTAGAGCAATCCAAACAAATCTTACCTAACCTGATATTTTAAGTTTATCTTTAACTGAATCAGGTCAAAAATTTCAAATTGAAGTACGGATCTTCCTGATACTCTCATATTCCTTGAATCTGTTACTTCTGGTGAGACAAATAGGTACTTTAGGATACAATTTCTACCAAAGGAAAAAACTTGTCATCCTGGAGCCTTATAGTTATTTCAGGACAATGTCACTCTTATTTTGAGAGCTGATTTGGGCAGCGATGGTGGTATGTGGGCTGATCAAGGTTCAGCACCCCTAGAGGTTGCCGCAGAACCTTGGTGTGGAATGGAGCTTACTTGGGCCACAGTGGTCAGGGAACACCTGTAAAGTGTGCAGAGGCCTAGTGGAATTACAAATCTGGGAGGCATAGTGCACAATAAATCCCCAGTATTTATTTATACTCAGCTAATTGACAAAATTGTGACTTGCCAAGTCAAGTTGTTGCTTGTGCATGATTTGATATCACAACTCATTATTGAAGAGATGTATTCTTGCCAATCATGTTCAGAAAGATTTCTCTGGAACCTCTTATGCTGGTTTGATTGACGGATATTAACAATAGAAATTAGCATATGTATATGTATTTTCTGCAATATTCAGCTAAAAGTAGAATGTATCCACACAGAGTAAGACTCCTTTCAAAAGAAGAATGACACTTCCCAAAACATATCTGTCCTTGTCCTCTGAAAATACATGTTGGAAAGGTAGAAACTCTGGAGTAAATCATATTACAGAGATGTCAGTTTTCAGGATATTTCCTGATTTCAGGAAATTTTGCTTAGTTTATCTTGTAAAAAAGAATAGGAATTAACCTACTTTCAGGAAATTTACAAGCATTTCAGAAAATTTTGGTAACACTGACTGGCATCTCTGATATTAAAACATTACACTTAGAATTGACAGAGTATTAGACTCACCAGGTATACAGCTCCCCAAGAAGGAGCATTCGCACAGGGAACCAATGGCTTAGTGTGATTTCTGAACCACAGAGCAATTAGAGTAAAGTTTCATGCCCAAGGAGACATGGTCCGACTGCCAGTGTCGACTTGTTCTCGAACCAATGACCTCTGTATTATGAATTCCATGCTCTAGAGAGTATTCTGCCATGGAAATCTCCTAATCTACTCTAAAATTAATATCTAAGACTTGAGTCCATTACCCCTATAAAACTCTCACTTGTAGATTTGATATAAACTTTTTGAGTGTACACACAGGACTACACATTTTATTCATACTTTCAAAATATTGTTGAGTATGTAGACTAGCAAGACAGATCTTGTACATCGAAGCAGTGTAGATGTGGAGTACCTGCCAAGTTCAAATAGAGCATGTCAAATCTTATTTTCTCGTCTGATAGCTATTGAACGAAAAGCATGGCCAATTGCTTCCTCTCCTGATAATGATATCTAACTCGTTGCATTATTATAGCTTGTTTATACGTTGGTAAATTAGGACTGCAATTAGCCATGCTAAGTGATTAGATATGTTATTGCTGATACATAACTACTGGGTGTCCCAAAAAGAAAAAAACTTTTTTGAAAATATGTTTTTCATTGACCAGCTTGCTGCTATTAACCCCATGCTTGTGCAGGCCTATTTTAAGGTTAAAAAAGAAACAAGTTTGTTTCCTCTTTCCCATGCACATTTAGTTTTTTCACCAAAAATTATTGAATTTACTGTTTTGAAATATGTTTCTAATACAATTGCCTGTTTTTACAGTTAAATTTAAAAAAAAAACTCTCAGAAAAAACTTTTGGAAAAGGTATACTTTAGGTCCCATCAAAAACTATACCCTAACCCTAAACCTAAACCCTAACCCTAAAACTAACCCTAACCCTACAAACTAACCCTAACCCTAATCCTACACCCTAACCCTAACCCTAACCCTAAATTAAACCTAACCATAACACTAACCCTAAACCCTAACCCTAAAATTCTGGATGGGACCTAAAGTACACTTGGTCCAAACTTTTGAAAACTAGTCTCGAATAAGGTTCATTTTTGAGCATGTATAGGATTCAAACTTGCCAAATTTGTGCTTTGCCATATTCGTGACCCATTCTAGTAGTTATAATAATAATGAAGATTTTTGAGCGCTCATAACAAAGAAGCTGCTGAGCGCTGTTCATACTAGTAACGAAACCTTAAAAATAAGGTTATACTTTGATCATTACTAAATAGGCCAAACCTATTCACATCGTGAATACAGGAATGTGTGTTCATAGCTGAACACAACACAAGTGCGGTATTCATATACCGGCTTGTCGTACGTGTGACTTGACTAGATATCTGTATCTATGGAATAGAGTGGAATTAAGTTTGTGCACCAATAAAAAAGCCTCCTAATTCCTGTCAATTTAGTGTCGATCAAAGTATTTGAAAAATTGTGCTTCACATTTATACTCTGACATGCAACAGAAACAAACTTGTTTCTTTTCCTGTATTTTTTTGCCTAGTATTGGCAGCTGCTGTAGTGAAATATACTTGAATGATATAGACAAGTTGATATGTTTGTTTTTGAATGTTTTTATTCTTTTTGCTACTCTGCTTTGCTGCTGCTATTTAACCCCTTGCTTGTACAAATCGCTAGCCATTACACGCGGAATGTCGGAAGGTATCGCTGCATGAAGCATGGAGTAATATGTGCATGATTTTGAAGGGTATACTGGATGCATGAGATATTATGCATCAACAAAACGTAGGAAAATAATCATTCCTTATCAAGCACAAAATGCCTCAAAGTTTTTATGAAAGTATCTTTATCTAGTGTCATATCAATGTCTAGCAAGTTCCCTGGGCAAGTTGGCATCCTGAACCCTGCTTTGTCTAGTGTTTGTTACTTTATTGGGTTAGCTTTGACAACACAGTCATGTTCGAAATGTTTTCCCAAGTTGTGACATTACAGTAGAAATATAGTGGTGCTCTCCTTAATGTGCAAGCATTATTGTGTGAATGTTAGCTGTTTTTTGCATTCAGGAATTATTGATCACCAAGCTTAGAGTGTAAAATAGTTCAAAAGTTCTGTTTGTTTTGTTTATGCACTTGCATTCCAGTATACCAAAGCATCATTATAAATTAAGGCTTTGTGCATGTTTGCATGTCAACGTGTCACATTGAATCATGAATATTCATAGTTTGTATGAAATTAAGTTTTTACTGGGAATTTCCCACTAGATTTGCTGTTGCTTTATAAAAAAGTAAGCAACTTGAGAGAGCCACAAAGAACCTTTAAAAAGGACTTGGGATTGTATTGTATTTAAAGAAGCTGTTTATGAAAATGTGATGACAAACTGCTACCATCTTTATCAAACTGAAGCAATTGTGTCCAACTATAAGTACCCCACTGAGTCATTAGGTAACAATTGCTTCAACCTTTTTTTCAACTTTTTTTTAGATTTTGGTACCAAAATATTGCTCATATATTCCTCATAACTCATGTGAAATTTCATGTCTGAATTATGAAAATATATCTAATTAAGGTAACAATAATTAACTTTACACAGTAACGTATACACAACTTTGAAATATAAAATTGCCCATAAAATCAAAACGGTTTGACCAATTCAGCTGAAATTTGAAACTTGAGACCTCTTTAGAGGCCATCTTTCATATGACATTGAAAACTAAATTTTGAAAAATCGGAACCAAGCTCCCTTAAGGTACCGTAAAATATGAAGTTACTCCTTAATTACTTTTTGTAATTTTATATATAAGAATCTAATGCACTTAATAAATATATACTCTAATTACATTCCAGTACAGAGATATGCACTGATGCACCCCGTGTTAGCCCTTGCCAATAGATTGATGTAAAAATGAAATGCCAAATCCATAAACGCAACACTGTTTTATAAAGCCCAATTTCCGTTCATTTTCATTTATCAACGACGCCTGTTTATTTTTTAGTCACTGTTTGAGTGTCAATTTGGTTATGGTGAGAACATTTAAAATATATTCAAAAATATAACAAAAAATGTATGCTTAATTTATATTTAAAATCATTTGCTTTAAAACAGTGTTCTTATCAAGCTTAAATAGGTGACATGTGTTATTGCGATCAGCTACTATGATAACAACCTGACAATATAGCATGCTATCTGATTACATATTTCAAAAGGATACAACATGTTTTAGTTGAAGAACAGATTGCATTTTCACTATCAATTATACATTTTTTCAGTGTGTTTCATTCTTGATTATTGATCAGTGCTCAAAATTGGGGAATTCCCTAAACTTGTCCCAAATTTCTTGCAGAATGGAACAATAATTAGGTCTATTCTGTGACTTGTATAGAAATATACCATAAATAGAAAGTTTTAAAGGGGCACTGGACAAGTTCAGCATCATCCCCAAAATTTTCCCTAAGCATTTTGAAATGTTTGCATCATTTGAAGTATTAGCAGTAATAATGACAGCATGCAAAGTTTCATTGTCAAATTCAAATACTGCCCTCTATAGTTGGAATTTTAAAATTTGCCTTTTCAGGAAATCTAATGGAAACTCCAATTTTCATTTGATTTATCTGCAATCTATGACGTGAAAGGAATGTTTTACAAACAAATCTTTGGCTCTTTCTTGATATACAGCATCAATAAATGTGTTTAGAGAAGAGCCTCATACCCACAAACAACAAACAAAATAAAATTCACATTTTTTACTTTTCTGCAGGTTTTGATCAAAATATTCCTGATATCTGGTAATTGACTGTTATTTTCTAACATATGAAGTGTAAATCACCCACAAATAAAATTTCGAAATGTTGTCCAATGCTCCTTTAATTACTGACATACAAACAGGCTGCATACAAATACAGTGTTACAAGAGAGTACATTTTCTACAGTTGGTAATTCAATTCTTATATAGGTCTAAGTTATGAATATATAATTTCATCTTTAGTTGCATGAATGAAATCTACATTTTGATGACTATCATTTTATACTTACTTGGAGAATATGGAATAAGAAAAAATCTAAATCATCACAAACAAAATTTCATGAATATGCTTCATCACCTATTTTGTGGTAATTTTTGCAAGTAATTATTTTGATGTTTTGTATATTGTATAACTCTACATTGTTCAATATCATTGTTCACTTGTTTGGATAATATGAAAGAAAAAAAGATCTAAATCATCGCAGACAGAATTCCACGAATATGCTCCATCCATTTTGTGGTTATTTTTGCAAGTAATCATTGTGATGATATTTCATACCATTATCCATTTCAAAGAAAACAAACATCCATTGCATGTGATGCAAATGGACATCTGGTACACATGGGAAGGGAGGGAGGGGCACTCACGCATATAGGCAGGGTATGTATGTCTGGTGGTCAAAACTTTTTGTCACCTGGTCCTAGCCTGTCATTTTTAGACTCCAATTTGCACCACAATACAGTTTTAGACCCAGTTTTAAAGAAAGCATAACTACAGAAATTGAAGTTATAAAACTTTTCAGTACAGAAATGTCGAGCCTATAAAGCATTTTTTTCCGGTTCCTATTTCTTACAAAAAACTGGTTCAGTTGACCCCAGTCCATTTCCTTTGAGTTCCTACCCTTACCAGTTCAGTATTTTCAGAGTCAAACAAAAAGTTTCATCATCACTAGTCTCACACCCATGCTTGAAAAACAGATTGCATTTTCACTGTCAAATATATATATTTTTTTCATTGTGTTTCATTCTTGATTATTGATCATTGCTCGAAATTGGGAAATTCCCCAAACTTTCCCTGAATTTCCTGCAGAATAAAACAATAATTAGGTCTATTCTGTGACTTGAATAGAGATATGCTATGAAGAAAAAGCCTTAATTACTGACATACAGATACAGTGTTACTGATTGTTACAACAGAGTACATTTTCTACAGTTGGTAATTCAATTCTTGTATAGGCCTACTTTATGAATATATAATTCCATCTTTAGTTGCATGAATGAACTCTACATTGTTCAATATATCATTTTGAACTTGTTTTGATAATATGAAAGAAAAAAATCTAAACCATCATAGACAGAATTTCATAAATATACTCCACCCATTGCATGGTAATTTTTGCAAGTAATCATTTTGATGATGTTTTGTATATTGTACATTGTTTAATATCATCGTTCACTTGTTTGGATAATATGAAAGAAGAAAGAAGATCTACACCACCAGACTGAATTCCACGAATATGCTCCACCCATTTTGTGGTAATTTTTGCAAGTAATCATTTTGATGATGTTTCATACCATTATCCATTTCAAAGAAAACAAATGTCCAGTGCATGTGATGCAAATGGACACCTGGGAAGAGAATGGGGTAGGGAGGGAGGGAGGGGCACTCACATATATAGGCAGGGTATGTATGTAGAGTCCAACAATAAACTAGTCTCACACCCATGCTTGGCAAGATTCAGCATACTAAATGCAGGCTGTGTAAAAAAGTAGCAGTCAATGATTGAAAACAATGGAATATGCTGGCGTCAAAATATACCATTATATGCCATGCTAATTTAATTGTTTGTCTCAAAGCTGCCGCGCGTTAGTTTACGCGTTGATTTAACATCGGCAAATTGTCGAAATTTGAATTTTTCTTCTAAATATTTTTTATTTTTCGAGTTCATCTAATAAAACCGCATCGAAGATCACAAATTGTGTTCTGTGGATCGCAAAATCGCAGAATAACAAACATACTGTTTTATGTACAAGTAAATATCAATGGATGAAAAATGATTGGCGAAAATGGCAAGTGTAACACTTGGTATAGTTGGAAGAATTTTTACTAAAAAAAAACCCTGCATTAGGTTTTCAAATTTAGGTGAGCTTTGAGACAAACAATTAAATTAGTGTGGCCTAATCACATATTGTTTCGTTGGCATCGCTTTATCAATATCTAACATCTGGAAATGATGTACTCATTTTCAAACAAGTAACTTTTATAAAATAATATTATATTTTATATATTTCATAATCATTATATTTCAAACAAAAATGTTATATCATGAAACAAAATTTATTTTTGTCTGTAAATTTTGATGAGAAACATCTGATGCAAGTAGACAAATATTGCAAACCCAGGGGGTTACAGGGGTGGGGGGGAGGGGAGGGGATCAAACATCCTAAACTTTCAACAAATAAATAAGACATCAGTGGCAGTCAAGATATTTGTCTTGGGTTATAATAAACAGATAATTTAAGAATTGAACCCTTTACTAAAACCTTTGGTTACAGCTCTGTATTGGTACATTTTAAACCAAGTAATTTTCAACAATAAGCATCCTAAATAACTTCCGAGTCTCATGCAATACATCATATACTACACAGGTAAAGATGGCACTACAATTGAAATCGCAGGAATCCATAAATACCATTAATCATATTTGTCATTTTCATTTATTTATCAGAGTCTAATGACAGTCCATCTGGAAATGATTGTACTCCCACATCAACATTTTTTATTTCCATTTTTTTACGCAATTTATTATCACATGCCTCCAGCCATATCATGCATGTGTTCGAATTTTGAAACAAAAACATCCTCAATGTTACCACAATGATGTTCATTTTGAAATCATATTTGCATAAAATCTAGATACCATTTTGACCATATGGTATACATGTCACACACCAAGAGTTATCATCATACCATGCAGTAAATTGTGTCATGTGTTACATCGTGGCTTCAATATCAAATTAGAAATTGCATATTTATTCTGATGTCTTCAAATTTGTTGATAGTAATATGGAACTGAATGCTTTATAGAATGGTCATAAATATGTATCAAATGCAATTTATACATATTCTTTATTTGTTTCTATAAAAAGACATCAAAATACAACATTAAAATAACAGCATCATTTTATGTAGAAAAGGACTGGAAGGCCACTGGCCTAAGAATAGTCCCTCCCTATAATACTGAAACACTGATGACAAAGCAAAATTTAACATTATGGCCCGAATTCCAAAATGGAGTTTAGCACACAGGTTTATTTTTCCCGTCAACAGCACGGCTAATTGAACTGTTCCGCTTGAGAGCTGCAATGTCATTCTTGGACATTTGGGCCCGTATTCCAGAAAGATGTTTAGCTAAACCATTGTTTATCTGAGCATCAACTGTCCATGAATGATACGCATCATTGCAGCTTTCAAGTAAAACAGTTCAATGAGTCGTGCTGTTGAGGAGAATTAAAACCTTGGTTTAGCTAAACACCTTTCTGGAATACGGGCCTCTGTGTTCAGTTAACACCGTGGTTTAGCTAATCACCTATCTGGAAAACGGGCCTTTGTCTTTTTCTCAAAAATACTAAATTTCTTCAGGTCAATATCATTCCTAAATGTTTGACAAAGACCATTGATTTGCTTGCAATCGGAAATAGTGAAAATTTGTTTTTGGATGAAATACTATAAACATTCATTGGTGTATCATTGTAGGGAATTAAAACTAATGTTTACTATTGAAACATCACTTGAATCTTGAAGCAATCTTGCGTACAATATAGCAAACTTTGGTCATTCAATGCATTTGATTATTATCAACCTCTTCAACCACTCTCTTTCTCCTCACTACAGTGCCCCACAGGCTATGTGCTACGTTGAGACAGCTCAGCTCGATGGAGAGACTAATCTCAAAATTCGTCAGGGTCTACCACAGACAGCTCATCTAGTAACCGAGCGAGATTTGGCGCAGATGGATGGCAAAATTGAATGTGAACCCCCTAATAGGCATCTCTATGATTTTGTTGGCAACGTAAGGGTACAGCAGGGTGCATCCACGTAAGTCCATTTCAGATTTTTTTAAAAGTAAAGTGAATGTTAAGAGAGACTATTAGTGTAGATAAGGCAAAAAAAATTGTTTGGTTGCCCTCCAGAGCTTTTTTCAGGGAGGGTCGGTCGGTCGATTTTTTTTTTTAATACTCTTCCACGAACTGCTAGATTGATCGGCCGCTCCAGCCTTCACAACTTCCTCCACGACATCCAAATCAAAACAATCAAATACTACTTGTAGTAATTTGGGACATCTGAAACATTTGAGAGTTGAATATCGAAAAAAACGAAAAATATAACATTTTTTTTGTAGTTTTCGGTAAGTTTTGCATACTTTTTTTGAAAAAAAAAAAATTCAATCAAAACAAGTTTGGGGCGGGTTGAAAAATAGGGTCGGTCGGTGGAGGGCAACCAAACAATTTTTTTTTTTGGCCTAAGATGAATTTAGTTTATGAATTACTGGTCACCTCTCAGAATTTGTCCAAATTGAGGTTCAGTGTAGAAAATTATGTCCTCTTGTGCAAAAAGATTTTCTGTTCATCCTACCTGTTTTGGAAAATGAGGAGAGGGGGGAAAGCTTTTCTGTAGACTTGGGATGATAGCCAACTATTGCTTGAGGTGTGAACCTTGCATTTTGTTTCAAAATATTTGGCAGTGGGTTATCATTCATACATTTGAGTGTAACTATCTCAAATCGTAGGATCTTGTATGAATCGTTGTTAACCCATCATACCAAGAGGAAAACGATAAGATATGTTGAGCTCCACATTTCTGTTATTGAATCATGTTATTATTAGACGAGTGCTAATCGTAGAGTGTCACTACTTGTAACACAACATACTGAGGGGCTATATTAAAGCACTTAGCCTTAGGGTGTATGATAAAAAATATAAGATTAATTGTCAATTTTGTTCAAATAATTCATCCTGAAAATCATGATCTAGTAATAACTTACCTTTACCTATAACATTTGCATTCATTGCTCTTTCCACAGTGCCGTGCCACTTGGGCCAGACCAAATATTATTACGAGGTGCTACATTAAAAAATACCCAGTGGATCCATGGTATAGCCATATATACAGGCCATGAAAGTAAACTAATCATGGTAAGTTACAAACCTCTCTAAATTTTAGCCTATTGAATGTCTATGACGATGACATAATGCTTGTAAAGACCACTTCTAACTTGGGCCAGAATAAGTTTATCAAAAGCCCTTGTTTCGGGCTCTCAATATTGTTCAATTTAGTGTATACCATGTCTGGTACTCTCTGAATCAAACTAAAATCCCACCCGCGCGCCTCATTGCTGGGTCTGTGGGAGGGGAAATCAGGGAAACGATACTAGTTCTAAAGGTGCTACATTAAAGAATTAGGGTCTGATCACAATCTCATCCCCTAGGGCTTGACCGGAAGTAATTAATATTTTTCTGGTTACAAAACCAAAATTTCACAGCCAAATTCTTTATAGTTTTGGAAATATGGCATAAATTGTAACATTTATAGGAAAACTGTCGTATTTGCTATATCTTATGTATTTACTTAACAGCCTCATCCCCAGAGTTGCATACTTTTGCCTCCAGAGAGTTAACAAGAAGCAACCAAAGGGCTAAACCTCAAATGCATTTTAGAGGCCAAAATCAATTAGTTGATATAGTAAGTTGAGGGATTTTACACATTTTTGTGATTAAGCGTAAAATAAATATAACATAGGGCAGCCATTGCAGCTACAACTTTCTTGCACTCACATGACGATATGATGCTAATAAAATGTGTTTTGTTTGCCTCTTTCAGAACTCTAAAGCTGCTCCATTGAAAAGATCAACAGTAGATAGAACAACCAATTCGCAGATTTTATTTTTAGGTGCTATTTTACTCGTATTATCTCTGATCAGTTCCATAGCAGCTGAGATTTGGAATAGAAGACATTATCACACTGATTGGTACTTAGGATTTGAAGGTAAGATTTGGGCAGCGTACAAATGTCAGGCAGTCTCGGACCAACTTTTCATATACTTCTTCTTTATCAAATCAAATCAAACTTTATTTCCATTAAATTGTACAAGTAAGCATCAAAAACATATAAACAAAACGGGCAAAATTTATGGAGGAGTGGACTGAAAGGCCTGTAGGATAGTCTACCCCTAAATAACGTACACATTAAAAACATAAAAAAGACAATACAACAAAAGTAAAACAAGACAGGGCAAGGACAGGCTCAAAATTCGAAAAACGCTGAGAGAGAAAAATGAAATCACTAATAAGATGCAGACGTTAGAAGATCCATTCATACTTTCCAATAAGGGATTTTTTGAAAGTCTTTCGAAAATGTTTAACAGATTTTGAATCTTTTAATGACTGGGGGAGTGAGTTCCAAAGGATGGGGCCGCAAGATCGAATACCGTGATCGGAGAAAGATTTTTTATTTTTTGTTATGTTAAGGTCATTGACATGTCTTGTTTTATAGTTATGAATATCAGAACATTTTGAGAAGTAATTTGTGAAAAGCAACAGATCATTTATGCTACTATACCGATTACCTTGTTTTTGTGTTGGTCGCATCGACACGTCTTAAAGTTAGATTGAATTCACCTTATCTTGCAATATGTAAATGTGCCGTGCTAAATTGCAATAGCTCAAAATTGCACAATATGTACATGTAGGTGTTTGCTGCAGCTAACCACTAAAAGAGACAGCTACACTGAAACGACCTTTACACCTCAAAAATTGTTTTTAGACCGCCATTTTAGCTCTCTGTACCTAATATCCGCACCAAATATTACACAACACTGAGGAGCCCATATTCATACTTGGATCTCGATTTGCTTGTATTTTAATTCTACTGATATGTTAAAACACCCGTCAGTAGACTTATACTATTCACCCAAGCTTTGGAGTGAAAGCTTGTGGAAAATGTTGTAGTTTTCATTTTGATTTGGTAAAAAAATTGTCTGTTTGAAAATCAAAGAATGATGTAATTTTTGTTGTGAAATGAGCATATGCTATTTCTGTTATAAATTATTTTAACATGTTTGCTATGTTTCTTTCTATCTTTTCCAGATGAGGCTCCCAACTCATTCTTCTACAACATCCTGACCTTCATCATTTTATATAACAACCTCATCCCCATTAGTTTACCGGTCACTCTGGAACTGGTCAAGTTTGGCCAAGCTCTCTTTATTAATGCTGTAAGTGTGAAATATTTAAGAGTTTATAATGGCCTAACTATGCAATGACATGAGACCTGCCAATCGTGGTACATGGCAGTTTGATTCAAAAGAAACCATTTATTGCCATTTCCAGATTCATATGTAGATTTTATAAAACTAAATTAGTTATTTTGTAACATTAAAAAGCAATCATTAGAATAACAAAACTGAAAAATATGTTATCGGTATATATACAGTGTGTCCCAGAATAAAGTTATCAAGATTTCAATGTCACATAATTCCAAAACTAAATTATCCTAGATAATGAAAAATGGTGACAATCATGTCTTATGCCTTCACTTGCTTTGGTGCAAAAATGAAGAACATCTATTCTCTAATTTTCTAGAAGTGAGCGTTTGAAGCTCCAGAGAAATTTGGACTTTTTTCCCAGTATGGAGAGGTCGTAAAAATCCAGTGATAGGAACTATGCGAGCAAGGATGCCATCTTTACCAATATTTCTGTTTTGTTTCGCATGTAGCTTCTCCTTGATGATGCCTTGGAGTCTTATAAAGGGTCAGCTGAATGTTGACTCGGCCTATACCTTGGCGTTCAAACACTTCTTTTTTTTGCAGTTCCTTCTGTCATCTGATACCATAAGCTAAATATGTTGTGACATTTTTAAGATGGGCTACTCGTGTGATAAGGATATCTGGCTCCTGGAATAAATAAATCTTTCCATTGTTTCAATGATACCTGTACTTTCCAGTTATTGGTCAATCATGATACTCTTTTCTCCATTGACAAATGAGGTGTTATGTTTGCTTTGAATTACCATATTCCTACAACCACTGATACCAAGGTATACTAGCCCTTTAGCGTGCTTTCAAATGGCTCGCTAAATGATTTTCCTGAACGATTACCTAATAAAATATGTATATTTAATGATTTATTCATGAAAAGGAACCAGATTTAGGTTAAAATAATCTTGAAAACAAAGACTCTTATAATTGAACAAATATTATCATGATTCTGTCTGTAATAATGGTGTTCTTCGACATGGTTATGCTGAAAATCGCCATGGAAATGTTACAACTTACCCAAACTGAGAAAAGTGTCCAAACCCCTGTGGAGCTCATTTCCAGAAAACGTATGCATGGATTGTCTTCATGCTTGCACCACAGCAAGTCAAGACATCAGGCATGATTGTCACCAAGTTTCATTGTCTGGAATAATTTGGTTTTTGAATTGTGTCGCGTTGAAATCTTGATAACTTCATTCTGGGACACACTGTATATTACAGATCCACCGATAGATTTCTTTTCTTTTCCTGATATTGTTAGTTGTTTTTAGTTTCATGCTGCATTAAAGGGACAATTCATGATCCACTTTTAATCCTCGAAGTCACCTCTATTAAAATTGAGTTTTTAAGCTGGAAAGAATCAATTGGGGTATGTTACAAAGCCCAAACCATTCTTTCAAATGTGCTTGCATTTTTTAGATAAGTGAGAGAATTTGTAATTTTCTAATTATTGTCATGGCCCAGACAGTAAATACAACACAGGAATTTCTAAAATGCTGAAAGCTTGTAACTTGAAAATAAATAATCGGAATCAAGTGAAATTTTCAGCATGCATTTATGTTGTACTGTTCTTTTTATCTACTAGAAAAGAGGGGAGGTTGTTGTTGCATCCTTATCATGAATTGCACCTTTAAAGTCTGTTTTGGAAATAAATCTGTAAACATTTTACATGCTTTCTATTTTACAGATTGTAAACACTTTATTTCAAAGCTACAATCATTGAAAAAACTGTTGGGACACTTTGGCGGCAATGTTTAAATTTGAGTCCCCTCTCCCCCACCTCAATGTTGAATGACACTTTGTTACTAGATTTGCTGTAACATCTCTCAACATTGTTTGGTGGGGTGGAGGGGAGGATGCAAGCTTAAAGAAGGTTTCAAACTACAACTTGAAGATTGTTCAAAAAATAACGTGTAAAAATAGCAGTACTTATGCGAATTTTTACTGTCAAATATACGCAAGTGTCCCAACACATTTTTTCAAAGATTGTAGTCCAACTAACAGTATGTTTTTTAATATCATTGCATCTTAGGACAAGGACATGTACCACCCCGAGTCAGACACACCCGCCGCAGCCAGGACATCCAATCTAAACGATGAACTGGGGCAGGTCAAATATATCTTCTCAGACAAGACTGGGACACTGACAGAAAATATCATGGATTTCAAAAGATGTACTATAGCAGGCATTATGTATGGGTAGGTTACAAATCAAGGTCTTTTTTATATGTATTTTGTTAATGTGTCAGCTTGTCCAAAAATATGCCATAGTAAGAAATAAACAACTAAATTCCTACTTGACCTATATTATATGGGGATCACAATCAGTCCCTATTTCTAGCAATATTAGCCAATGTGGGTCAAGACCATTGATTTACAGGGGAGCTACTGATACAAGACTTTATATATGAGTAGTATGGCACACTGGTAGAGCTCTCGCTTCGGGTGCAGTAGGTCCCGGGTTCAATTCCTGGCAAGGGCATAGGGATTTTTCTTCGACCTATTCTGTTCAGTATCAAATTGCACACTACTCCTGTGGCAAGGCGGGTTGGTGAAATACTGTTATAATACTTCCCTTTCATCAATGCAGCTAGCCAGTAGTTGTACGTGAATTTGATTTACCGATTCCATACCCGTCTTGGTAGGTTTCCTCCGGGTACTCCGGTTTCCTCCTACATCTAAAAATTGGACTTCTTTCCATTAATTCCATGTCGTTCTCCCGGTCAGTTGTGTGATTTGGCGTCTGTAAGCGACCAAGGATACTCTCCTATGGAGCGCTGCGGCTGACACACAGCAGCGCCTTGAGACCTTCGAGTAATTAGCGCGCGGTATAAATACCCTCCATTATTATTATTATTATTAATATACTGGCCCATGTATTTGGGGTATTCAGGTCCACTCGGGAGTGCCGAGATTCAGTTGCACGTAGAGGCAAACCAGGCAAATAATACTTAACACGAATGATACGCCAACCTGCACGCAAAGCATGTGTGCATGTTTTCATTATCTTCGCATTATGATAAGAGGCAATACATAATCGTCAAAAACCTGAACATACCCAATTTTTGTCTCCATACTGGAATAAAAATTTGTGGCAAGTCTGCTATCTCCCCTGTATATCTATGGTAAAGACTTCAAAGTTTTTGTACTTTGTCAATCTGAGCACTGTACCATAATACATCACAAACTCATTTCTTGACTTTTGTTGTCTATTCTTCAGGAGTAACGGAGGAGATATGGATGCCTTTCAAGATGCAAAATTATTAGAAAACCTTCAAAATAAACATGTGAGTATGTCTTAAAACATTTGAATGGTAGACTAATGCTAACCTTCAATCTGTACACATATATCGATGAAGGTGTCAAAACAGCAAAAAATAAAATACACATTATGTATTTTTAATTCTGAACTTTTGATACGTTAATACTCACAATAAGCATACTTCAAAATACCCAGAGGAGAACAAGATCGTCAAAAATACTGTCAATACCTGTTTAGGGCATGTTTGTAGTCCATGGACCTATACTTGTTTAGGCTGCATTTTGTAAGTCCATGTTTAAGCTTTATATTCACCTTTGAATATAAGAGCCACTCCCGGTTTGTATCCCTACTAATTATTCCTGGTAAATGTGACACGTCATATCAAAAGGTACCTTAAGGGTATCAAAATCAATGTTTTGGTCTAATCTTAAAGCTGAGACTTCAAGCTTTAAAATGGCACCTTCCTTTTGTTTTTAGGATGTTCGGTTGCAAAGGTATAGTCAAATCTCTGAAAGGCCTATGGCTGAGTCCGAAAAAGGTAGTTCTGAGAAAATCGTGTTTGAAGTTTGTGTACTCAAATTTACCAATTTTGTTCTGCACATAAATAGTGCTTCACTGAATCTCCATAGCAACAGGTAGTTACCAAAATCGTATCATCACCAAATTTTGCACACATGTTGAGTAAGTCATACCCTTCAAATTCATGCATTATTTGACCCTGGATTCGCTGCACAATTAACCTGGATTTACGATGTCTTTGGCGACTTGCAATGGATCTAATGATCAGTTTTTGAGTAAATCTTTGGTGGAGAGGGGATTTTTATCTTGGATTTTTACACCTTTTTCTAATGTTTTGGATTTTGAAACCTGATTGATGTGATTATATACACTCCAAAGGTAACGTTTCCGATAAAACTAGAAATTCGACCTTGGACGCGATTTTTGACTATGCTCAGCTTCAATGGCCCGTATCTCGTAATATACTATGCCGGTATTAAGGTACCTATTGATATGACGGGACACAAATGATATACAAATATTTACTGCTACGGTGTCGGGCAATAGTAGGCCCACGGTCTCCAGTCACTGAGGGTAGATATTTTGCACAATTGCTCGAATAAAGAGCAGTAAATATTTGTTTATATACCGTATTTATAAAAATATTCTTGTCATTTGATAACTTGCATAAACTCACTTGATAAAAGTGAATACTGAGTTAAGCTTACCGTGCATGCTTAGCCTTAGCCTAGCCTATATAGGCCTAGCTCTCGCCAAATGCAAGCAGCGCCTGAGGATTTCCGACAGCTGGTTAAAAAGCACTATATCATGCAGTCAATTCATCCATCAATTGTTTGAACTCATCCATCTGGGCAATTTTGTTTATTTCATGAAACTACGCCACAGCAAGATGAACATGTCAGAACGTAAACAAACCTTCTCGGGCGTTATGTTTGTAAAAAAAACTGATATCGCCCTGCGGTGACGTCGCGCCAGGGCAATATCACATTTTTATTGACAAAAAATGCCCGGATATGATGTCAAGCAGGAAATATACCAAATATTTTTGACAGTCTAATGCAGTGTCAACCAATCAAATGACAAGAATCACCAATCAAATGACAAGAATGTTTTCATGCGGTATATAATTGATGTTATTACACCTCATAAATATGTATTGACCACTCATTGCTCATTCAATAGCTGGTTGCAATTCACCTACCATAAGGTATTTTTGACCAGAGTCTTAGTGAGGTGTTATAAAACAAATACTACTATGGATATATCAGTGAAGTAAGGAATCTAGCTTTCCCCCAGTACCAGCTATGAAACTATTCCTTGACTACAATAGTTGTAACAGTTCCTCGGGAAAGATAGATTGCACTGTTCTTTCTTCCAACTATGTAGTATTTGGTTAATTCCATATTCATTCCAAGATATTGACAGAGATCACATGATTTTATTCTAGTTTTGAGGGAGAAATTTAATTGTTGTATAGACTCGTTTGGGTCATGGACCGGGGGGGGGGGGGGGGGGGGAGGGGCTACTTAACTTATATTGACTGAAGGTACGGGTATGTGCCGCCCTCAAGACCCCCTTTTCAAGCCTCCTCTTCCGCTCCCCAAGATGCTCTTTTCAAGATTACTCCAGTTCCGAAGACACCATTTTCAAAGAAAATGACTCAAACATGTGTTTTATCATGTTTTCAAGCTAATTTTGAGCGATTTTCAGCTCAAATAGTCGTATTTTTTATGGGGAAAAAGCAGTTCCCTCAATTCGGGAAAAAAGCAGTTCCATAGACCCTATTTTTGACCAAAAATCCGTTCCACAAGACCCTATGTTCGATATCGCGGATCTCACATACCTACCAAAATTTTTTGGAGTCCCACGATGGACCCATTTGATAATGAACACAAGCTTGTTTTTGTTAAATGGTCGTTTAGAATTTATATAAACTCCTAACAGTTCTAAAAACTTAATATTTCTTTGCATTTGTGTAGGCAACTGCACCGCATATCCGGATGTTTCTAACCATGATGGCAGTATGCCATACGGTGGTACCAGAGAAGGACCCTGACACTCAAGAAGTCACGTATCAAGCTTCATCTCCAGGTAAGGGAGTGGTCGTTTTTTATGGCAGGGGGGTATGTTTCTAACCATGATGGCAGTATGCCATATGGTAGTACCAGAGAGGGACCGTGACACCGAAGAAGTCACGTATCAAGCTTCATCGCCAGGTAAGGGACTGGTCGTTATTTATGGCAGAGGGGGTGGGTATGTTTCTTTCCATGATGGCAGTATGGCATGCGGTTGCACCAGAGAGGGATCCTGACACAGAAGTCAAGTATCAAGCTTCATCTCCAGGTAAGGAAGTGGTCGTTTTTTATAGCAGGGGGGCATGTTTCAAACCATAATGGCAGTATGACATACGGTGGAAACATTACAATGCGACTTAAAAGTGGCTTTGGTAGCAGTGGTACTTTTAACCTGGTGAAAAATGTTATAGCATTGTATAAATTCTGTATTTTATTTTTTAAGTTTATTGTACCAACTCTTTGCCATTTGCAGATGAAGGTGCCTTGGTTAAAGCAGCTGGCATGTTTGGCTTCATATTCAGTGAAAGAACCCCTGACTACTTGGAAATCAATGTGGTAAGTATTAAACTTGTCAAATGGAATGGTGGTTTCAGAGTAGGTGTGTCCCATTGTAGCTGCGGCACACGACCAAGCATTTGCAAATTTAAATTGTTGTAAATGTATCACGACATATTTGCATTATGCCGCGATGTTAAATGTGAGTGCAAGAAAGTCATTAGTGTCATAGACATATCAAAAATAGCTGCCATTTTAGAATAACTTGGCATTCCACACTTTAGAATGGGTCAGTGGTACTTGAAATAGATCTTGTTATCTTCAGGTGACGGTGAAGAACCATTTCAAGAGCCACTGACAAATGGGGGAGAAACTTTGAGGGACTTTTTCCCATTCTATTGACAAGATTGTAAATAGATATAACATGGCAGCCATTGCAGATACGACTTTCTTGCACTCACATGACAAAATATACTTCATTCTCTTTATTGTGTCTATAGCGTAAGGTCAGTTTCTCTTGAAATGATTATTCAGGTTAAAACCATTTCAAGAGCCACTGACATAGGAGAAATATTTTGAGGTCTCTTGCATTTTTGAGACATCTGTACGTTGATTTCCAGGATTTTCTATTTTCCACCTCAAAGAAATGAAAATAGAAACCAAACATGTTTTAAAATGTACCTTTTTCGATATTCGTGCTAAAAATAGAACATTGTTATTTTAAAATGGAACACAATATTATAGGCATCAAATCAATACCAGGATGGATTTATTCAGTGGTTGATTACTTTTCTCTGTTATATTTTGCAATATCAACACAAAAGTCGTTGAAATTAACCAAGTTCAATTTTGTTTTCCTATCTAGATGGGAGAGCAGGAGCGTTATGATGTCCTCAATGTCTTAGATTTCACCAGGTAGGAATTTTGATTCTACCATTATAAGGACTAATATATATAAGTAAAATTACTATACCTCATAAATGTTTATCAGGCAACACGAAATATAATTGGTCAGTTCAACCTGATGCGCGTGACAATATTTTGCGCACCTCTACCAAGTGCTTGTAATGCCCAAGCAGTTAATAAATTGAAAAACTACCACACCCCTTCGTAATCATATCACTTATCAGTTGAAAACTTATATGATTACCCAGCACAATGCTATTTTCAGGCAAACATCGTTACAAAACCTTGATATTTGTGCTACAATTGGCTTATTTTGACTGAAAAATTTACGGGGTGGTAATCTCGGGACAGTAAAAGTAGTAAAATATCGTCCCGATATTTTGATATTTGTCCCGCCAGCATCACGCTTTTTCTACCCGATGGGCGTCACAATATTTTGCGCACCTCCACTAAGTGCTTGTTATGCAGGGAATAAATTGAAAAACTATTACACCCCTACTACCACACCCCTCCGTAATCATATCACTTATCAGTTGGAAATTTATATGATGACCCTGCACAATGGAAGTTCTCACATGATTGTGGTGGTCAACGAAATATTCATGAGGTATAGTGAAACAAATACAATATGGTTTGTTTCGGAAATATTCACGTCGGGAAGTAGTCACACGCATCCAGCACCTCGGGATCGGTAATTTTCATCACTTCCTTCTATATCATGTTGTATTTGTATAATACCAAACCTTCAAAATGCAATTATGTTTCTCAGAGGTGTGAATGTTAAAGATAAGGCATTAGGGGTGCTTGTAGGGCAGGCGACTATTCTAGTGATGACATGATTAATAAAAGTGCTCTGACTTATACAAAAATCTCTCTATAAAAACCTACATCAGTATCTTGGACAAAGTATTCTAATTGCATATATTATGACTATTATTTTGTTCATTTTATGTTTTGAATTATCTATAATTTATTTTAAGTAACTGAGTTTAAAACTGTTCTACTGGATATAAACTTACTTGGCAACGGTGACGTTTCACGCCCGATGCTGGGTGCATCTTCAAGCTGAATGGTGATGTTCCAGTGATTGGTCTGTGACCCGTGACCGGTTAGAGGAGCTATCAAAATGTTTCAGGATCTTCTTGATAGCTGAGTCGCTCCAAGTAATTAAGTTTATATCCAGTAGAACAGTTTTAACTCAGTTACTTATGTTATCACCTGGATGATTGACAACATTCATAAATCTATAATTTATTTTATTTCCAGTGCAAGGAAAAGGATGTCATGTATTGTTCGTACGGCCAATGGTACCATACTTCTGCTGTGTAAAGGAGCGGTAAGTTTTGACAAATTTTATTCAAAATTGGTAATGATTCTGATACCACTTTTTTAAATTTCTGTAATTCAGATTTAAAAAAATCTTTCAGTAATTGTTTACTATTCTGTATCTAGGTACTTGTTGATTGGTCTATTTACAATCACATGGTATTTTTGGTTAACTGTTTGCAAGTTAGAAACTTGTTTCGCATGGCTGCAAACAATGCAAGTATAGAGTACCAAAGTGTGCCATACGGTGGCACCGTCATCATAGATTGTTAGTTTCGCATTTCAGTATTTTTATGACTATATTTCTGTAGATGAGTAGATTCATGGTAGCCTGAGATATGGCCACATATATTCTTAATTGGCTCCATAGTTGACACTGAAATGGAAAAAAAAGGGTGACTTCATCATTTCTTACACTCATATCCTTGAGCTATGTAAAGTTTGTGTTGCCTGATGGTTTAAAAATTAGGATTTATTTTTCATGTAAAAATGTTACATTCTTTATGGGGAGACAAAAATTATCTAAAATGTTTGAAAATATTACAGGAGAGCTATTTATCATCTAATATACCGTTTTCAATTCAATAGGACATGAATAAGCACTTCTGTGTAGTTACAAGCACTTGTTTCCATCAGATATAAAAACCAAGTTATCGATTAATATAGATGACATTTTATATTTA
>JXSR01S014962.1:0-15421 GCA_000969725.1 Ophiothrix spiculata | reverse complement strand
TACTACAACTCGATCTATGGCAAGTCCCCAATTTGAAACACTTTAATCCGTTTCAGCATCATTTTGACAGAAATATTTGATCCTGGAGATGGAACCAGTGTTTCCACTTTCCAGGAAATTACCCGAATTCCGGGAAATTCTACTCAATTTCGGGTAATTTTCGGGAAATGAAATTATTCCAGGTAATTTTGGGAAATCTTGAAATTAAAAATATTATTTAGATTGTCGGTGAAATTTGCCATTTGTGTGCAAATTTGAAGATTTCAGAACAATTTTTACCTAAATTTGCCGATGTTACAGATATTTTTCCAGCGCTACGCGCGCAAAACAAAAAAAAATCCGTATTTTTTCTTCCGCCACTGACCAAAAAATGACACATTATAGCAATTTTAGAGATTCCAGGAAATCTCAATGTATTCCGGGAAATTTTGGCTTCTATTTCAGGAAATAGGCTTCTATTTCAGGAAATAGAAATTTAAAATGTGAAAACACTGGATGGAACATTTGATTCAGTTTGATCCTGAAGTAGGATCGCAAGCAACATTTACATCCAATTAAGGATCATTATTTTGATCCGTTTCAGTATCATTTAACAAAAATATTTGATCCCATTTTGGATCAAACTTTTTTGATCCTGCTTATCGGATCACTTTGATCCGGAAAGGGTAAGCTCATATTTGATACCTAAAAGGGATCAAAATTGATCCTTTTTGTCTCATATTTGATCCTGACTTTCTAAGAGTGTAGGCTAAGGCTGCTGGTGATGGTGAATCTGTGGACAAGCACAGACCCTCGACTGAGAAGGTTGCTAGGATAGATTAATGAAATTATACGTAGACAACTTGTCTATTTTTACTCTAAGACGAGGATAATACGAAGTTGCGTCCAAACAAAAAAAATTGTCGAGTGAGTTTTACCGCATAAAATAGACCTGTCAATCAAAGCATGTGATAGTCTTTTACGTACACCTGCAAAAACATAGAGTCCATTTGTGTGTGGGGGGGGTGTTTGGTGTGCGTGGGTTTTTGTTTTATTTTTGCTCGTGTAAACTCATTTTGTTACCGATTAAAAATGTTACCTTTAAAGGTCCGATTATTCAAAATGTTGTGAAAGACGACACTAAAAGAAGTATTAGTTTCAAATTTCAGCTGAATAGGTTTAATCGTTTTGATTTTATGGACAATTTTGTATTTACTGTGTAAAATTAACATACATATCTCCAAAAGGGAACATAACTCAGCCTGAAATGGGTTATGAGAAAAAAATGAACAATATTTTGGTACCAAAAATTCAAAAAAAATAAAAGTTGATTTAATCGGACCATGCTCATTTAAGTGACAATAACCTTTATATAGAATTGTTTAATAAATTTGTTAACAAAATCCATTTTATGCAATACAAAACATTTGAGCTCAACTAGTGTGTAGTGTCACTTGGGTGGACTCAAAAAGAAATTATTTAATGTACTTTCAAATTACGTGCTGGTCGGCTGAACACCTTCAATGCATTCAGAATAAACTTCTTACACTTTGATAGTTTTCAGTCCAAAGAAACCGTATAAACGATAAATATTTTTGCAACTTATCTTCATTTGATGATTAAAACACTTTAAGCACTAGGCTTTTTCGACAATAACATGCATCGTCCTTGGACAATGATTTCCGAACTACTTTGTTATTTTTGACTAGTTTGACTTTTAGTAAGTTCGTTGGAATTGGTATTTCATATTTATGAATTGTGATTTGGAATAACAGGTACGATATAAGAATTATTTTGTAGTACTGGACCTGACTTGTCGCTCTAGGCGTAATTTAATCAATTTGTAGCCATCGAAGCCGTGATATTGTTCTTTAAATGGTAATTGATGGTACTTTTAACAAAATATGAAAATAATAATAGAAGTCGACCCACGCAACTATTGTCTGTTTAAATATCGTCCTGGCCTAAAAAAATTTTTTCCAAATATATGTCTATTACACAAAAAACATCAAAATAAATACAAAATATCTAATATAAGCTTATAGTAAGAAAATATAAAAAGATGTCATTTCATGGACCAGTTTGTTTTATTTCAGTCTGTAATCTAGAAAAGTTATGCTTTATCAAATATTTGTGATGCAGATTTGTCTCTTCCGATTTCACGATTTTGTAGGTTCCCATTGAATGAAGTGCTATTGAATCAACAATAAGAGTGCAGCAGGGTTGTCTTCTCTCACCATACATCTCAATGTGCTTCTAGAAAACATCCTATGTGAAGGCTTTGAAAACGCCGAGGACCTATACTCTATAAACCTTGAAGTATGCAACAAGCAATCAGACTCTGCTACGAGATCCATAGCATATCCCTTGTATTTTACAACATTGTGAACTGATGGTTTTTGTATTTTGTAAGAGGCTACTAACGATTGATTAGGATTGATTAAGACCAAATCACTGCGTATTAACATTTTTTTACATGAATTGTTCATGATTTTTGTATTATTTTGGACTAATTTTGTTGCTAACACATGGACAAACATAGTCATAAGTTTATTTGAATATTCAGCAAGATTTGGTATGTTGTTATGATTCGAGAAAGATGCACTATTTTACTTCCCCGTATGTTCATATTGGTTTATGTCCGTTAATCAACAGTTTGTTGCATACTTCAAGGTTTACAGAGTATAGGCATTATTGTTTATGGTTACATTACAATTATATCTAAACTACCCTGATTTAACAAGTATATGTGTTGGAGAAAACCATAAAAACAAAACAAAAGCAGAACAAAGCAACGTTTTCTCAAATGAAGATTAATTCTTGGGATTGCCCATCATGAAAATATTTGGATGTTATAGGGACAGAATCTATGACCATGCAAACATACCACTGTGTTTGTTTCCTTAAAAACTAAGAAATATTGAAATTGGAGGCAAAGTGTGTGTTTTTTTATCTAAGTATTAAAGATTACCGGTAACCATAAAGTTAATAGTGATTCTGATTTATTCCGTGCAAAATTAAATCTTCAGATATACCGATATTGAATTTAGTTCTATTTGAGGAAAATAACTCAAAATAGAAACAGAATTGTGCATTATAAGTGTCCAAGATTGACGTTTTATAAGTCATCATAACCAAGGAGTATCAAAAGAGGGGATGGGACACACGGGGACACAAATGTGATACTCTGAGCAAAACATGACCGAATAAACTTTTAGACTTATGTTGATTTCCGACTTTTAAACGTTATTGTACTATGTATTAGATATTTTTTAAACAAAATAATGAAGACTTTTATTTATTTTTATTTTTTGATAATCAAATGGGAGTGACATTATAAAGCAAATTTGAAAAAGAGAGCAAACGTCTCCATAGACGGTTCATTTTGAAACTCTTTCAATCCTACTGATGTTCAATATCGTACGGTATTTTGATATTTCAAATCATGGATTTGCATTGTTTAAGTTCAAAACTAGTGTTCCATTGTAACATTACATAAACAATTATATTAAAGTATTTCTGGAGTAAAATTGGTCCAACGGATAGTAATGGATCCAAAAAGATTGCAAGTTTTTAAATTGGACCAATTTCACAATCCATTTCAATACCCCTAACCCTAATCCTATCCCTAACCAAAACCATAACCCTCGCACTTATACCAGAAACATATTGCTAACCATTAATTTGAAACCATTTCATTATTTTAAAATCCACATTCCCAACATATCTACGTTGCGTAGTATATGCATGCTGTTTTTATTTCCCCGAATGTAGAAATATTTGCATCTTGAATGAATACTGACTAAGAGTTGTATCAAAATGGATGGCTCGCTGCAGGTTTTAATCGTGATCTCAATATTGATGGTATCTTTAACTTCAGCACAAGACGGAGGTAAGAGACTCGATATAATTAACGGGATTTTTTTTCAATGGAACATGGTACATATGGTATACATCATAAATTTAAATATAAGTGTGATGGCTCACTCCAAAAGGGGTGACTTTGCAGATAAAGCAATTTTGATTTAATAATTTAATCTGTTAGAGTATTTTCTAAGCTTTAAAATGACACCTTACTTGTTGAAATTGATAAAGGCAATCAAATTTTACAACAGAACATCTGCTGAAACTACTTATTATTTTCTTTATTTTTTGCTACCTACTTTCACCAGTTTCTTGAACAGTGTTCTGTCGCAAAGTCCCCCTAGTCAGGGTGAGTCATCACAAATGTTTATAAGGGTATTGCTATAAAATGAAATAGGTCCAACGGATATTAGTGGATCAACAAAACCCTCTCAATAATAAGTAGTCATTGAGAAACATGTTTTTAGGATATTATGTATATTGAGAAAAGACAACACCAGTTATAATCTTGATAAATTAAGGGTAAAGGGAATCCATCTGCTCAGGAAAATGTGAATCCTAACTATCTTTTAATCATGAAAAGATACATAGTTTCCACTGCCTTGCGGGGACTTGAACCATGGATTATGGCAGGGGTTAGTCATGCATTACGAAGCGATGGATTTACAGCTGAGCTATCAAGGCAATGTTGATATCGTGAACTAAAAGTTAAAACATGAATATTAGAATGCCGTATTTTTCTTTTGTTTACATAAAAATGGCAATTTTTGCCTCATTGTCATGCTCAATTTGTAGGTAAATTATGCGAATGCGTATATCAGATAAAATGTAGATAATGTAGATATTTAAAACAGGCAATTCACAGCTCAAACAGGGCGAACTCAGAGTCGTAATTCACGTCCGGATTTTCGGGCAAAACAACGCGGGTTTGTTACATTATCATTCAAATTCAACTCTGCATATTTATAAAATATTGTTTGTAATTCAATAAGAAGTATCAAGCCTACAATCTGTCAAAACTTAAAACCAGTCGAATCGTTCGAACATTATGAAATTATGAGGTTTCGGCGAAAAAATGTCAACTTTTTCGAAGTAGTCTTTAGGCGTCATTTTGACCTTGATAATGGACGTGAAATCACTAGTAAAGTTTCATGTATAAACTAGTGACTCTTTTCAATATGTACGCCAAAAATTGTGATATTCTGATAGGTTAAAGTAGGTAAAAACTTGCAGTAAACATGACATTCAGCCGAGCGAGACGTTTTTAGGGACTGTATAGCCTTAATACAAATAGTTATCGAGGAAAGACAAAACCAGTTAAAATGTTGATACATTATTACAAATGGTACTCGATGTGACAAATGCACAAATTAACAAACCGTCCTCGACCAGTACGAACTGAGCTACCAAGACCAGATGATGTCTATCACCTTCACCTTAAATCCATGTTCCTCTCTACTTCTCAAACTAAACTTATTCAGTTCAAAGAAACTATTCACTTTTACCGAAAACACATATCCAAAAAGGTTTTTATGAAGCTTGTAGCGTGAAGCTTTGGGCACGCAGCACATCAGGAAAGCGTGGTACTGCAATGAAACTGAAAATTGCATTGAAACTAGATTCATATAGCTACTTGCAGTGGTGTAGCTAGGGAGGGGCAAGGGGTGCACGTGCCCCGGGCGCCACCCGCAGGGGGGCGCTGAAATGACAAAAAGGAAAAAAGAGAAGAGAAAGAAAAAGGGGGAAAGAGGGGAGAAAAAAGGAGAAGAGAAAAGAAAAATGAAAGAGAGAGTCCTTTTGCTTGTACAACTACAATACTAGGTAACTATACCTAGTGATAGCCAGATTATAATTATAAGGTAGGGACATCCGCTGTGCTTATTGTTGATAGTAATATTGTTGTTAGTAATTTACAGTAGACCTTAATTAATATTTTTACTTACATTTTACCCCATGAAATGCCTTCTCCTGAGTTGCAAAATGTACAGAAGCTCTCTGGCACATCTCTCAACCTAAGGCGGACTCCTGGACCCCACCTGTTAGTGCTCGCGCTTACGCGCTCGGAAGGGTGGGGGGCGATACCCTATTCACTCGTCCAATTCAACTATGTATTTTCTGAATGTATGTCACTGTAGCACTGGGTTATTTCATACCAGTGTGCCAAAAATGATGTCAAAATACTTTTATAATGCTTCTTCATAGAGTAAGGTGATTTGTCAAACTATTGAAAGTTGGAGTATTAAATAAATTAAATGTTTGTCAGTCGGAAAATAGTTGAATTGGACGAGTGGATAGGGTATTTTAGTTTCTTGCCCCCGGGCGACACATCCAATAGCTGCGCCACTGGCTACTTGTAAGCTTTATGTAAGTTTATCTTACTGATAACTATAAAAATTCACAATAACATAATTGTCTGATCCAGGCTGTGTTAATGAAGTAGGACAACCAAATAGCTGTCTGAACAACGGAACTTGCTTGGACTTTCCAGCTGTTTTTGATGAACCCATCTGTATCTGTAGAAGGGCCTTCAGTGGGAAATTCTGCCAAATAGGTAATTATGTGCTCTAACATGTTACTCCGGTCGAGTAAACAAGTAACAGAGCTTTTTCTCTTTTATTCTTTGTTTAATTTTACTCAAAAAGAGTATAAACATTTACGATAGTAGGTGTAACTCGGTAGTTCCCTTCTCATAAATAATAGAAAACAGCGACTAGAGATAAAAGACACAACATTGGAAACTCTTGCTGATGAGAATTTTCCTTTGTCTAGTGAGTTCCTTTATCTCCAAATTTAAAATGAATATATGATAGAGGGTTTATGGACTTTTGAGAAATGTTTGTAATATATATATTATGTTGCTCGTAATATAAGTTCGAGAGTAAAATTAACATTTAATGTTGTATTCAAATGACATTTCTTTTATTTATACCGTATTGCACGATGATTATTTTACTTATGCTAAGGCTGAGATTTCGATCTTCCATTGCTTGCATTGAACTTTCATCCAAACTACTAAGACATTTCGGTATATATATTGATTTAAATTACTATAGATTAACACATTTTGTGATCAGAGAATGTTATAAATTGAGAAAGTTTTAACAAAATTCTAGATGCTTTACCACAAGCGTTAAGATCTTTTAATCTAGAACCACTGAATCTTAGAAATGATACACTACCATTAAAACGTATTGCTGTTTAACGGTTGCAGTAGCCAGTAAGATTCCGGGTAAAGTAAAAATACAAAATGTCTTACTGCGTACGTAAGACATTTCGGGAGCATTGAATTATTCGGTTGAGAAATACAAGTATTGAATGCCTGTAAATGTGGAGTACTCCAGCAAAATGAGAAGAAAGTCGCGATATAAACATTATATTACGAAATCGAGTTAAAAACGTTTTTATTGTGCGAGACATACCAAAATCAGCACTATTGACAACTGTACACAATCAATCTAAATCTACTCTTTCAAGGATTGCACCATACAATATTAAAAATGTAAACTGAGTTTTAATATTTGCAGCAATTGACGGCTGTTCCAATAACCCTTGCCTTAACGGTGCTACCTGCCGTAATGATCGATTTGCTGAGGATAGTTATGTGTGTCTGTGTCCAGAAGGCTTTCGAGGGCAAAATTGTGAAGGTTCGTATTGTCTAAGTTATGTGTGTCTGTGTTCAGCATGTTCAGAGGGCTGGGAAGAGGCTCGTGGCAGCAATTTTAGCCCCAAACCGAAAAGCACTGAAGTGTAAAAGAAGTGTCATGTAATAGCTGCAGTAACTCAGACTTAGGGAACGGTGGGGCAAGTTGGCCCCCTTTTCATTGAAACGCCCCTGAATCGGACATGATAAAGTCTAGAAGATTATCCTGTTTACACACGATAGATATATACCCGAACTATGTGTTGCGTAAAAAAAAGACTCTGCGACTTATCGTATTTAAATAGTAGAGAAAATAAAAAAAAATTGTCAATAGGGCCAACCCACCCCGCATGCGGGGCAAGTTGGCCCCATTTAAAAAAAAAAGAGTCGTACTCATTTTACCGTGACACATTTCATACATTATGTTTTTAAGTGAAGCACGGGAATGTTCTGCATACAAAAATGTCCTTTTAGGATGAAATGCCATAATAAATTAATACAATATTGATATTTTAAAAAGATACGTTGTGACCTACAGTGTTATCTGCATGTAATATATATGCAATATATGCCACATATTTCCTATCAGTCTTGTGAAAAAGACTTCTTGCGTCTTGTTATACGCATCTATTTACTTGTTTAGAATTAAAATCGTGTTAAAACGTCATAAATGTTATTGTGCTCGAGTCTGAGTAGGTTATCATACCATCTTGGGCAAATTCGCCATAGGGCCAACTTGCCCCGTGTGGTAGTGGGCGAACCCGCCCCAAACCCACCCCATAGTCCCAGTTTTGACTTATCCTCGTGGTATACCAACAAAACGAAGAATAAAGAGGATTTGATCTCATGATATGTTGGACATGTACCATACCTCGTAATCAATAATAATAACTTGAACCAGCGAAGTTATATTTTGACACTAGTACAAAATTACTTTTGCTCAAAAAGATTACTAAGGTAGCTCGAAAACTCGTTTTATTGATAACTTACACAAAGAGCTGAATTCGATCTTGTAAATTTTATGGTAAATTTGATGCTTTATGCTTCTCCCAAGGTCACGTGAGCAGAAACACGAGGTGGGCCAACCCGCCCCGAGGGCCAACTTGCCCCACCCTCCCCTACATAATCAATTAAATAGCCGATGGTCTAGCTGATGATTCTAAAGGCTCTGTCAGATATTACCGTATAAAGCAAAACGTACGAATAACGTACACAAGTTTCAACGTGTGCTAAACGGACGGCCACCGTATGAATAACGAATTAAACGTATACATAACGGACAGACCGTATGGACGTCGTATTGAACGTACTTGTAAAGGGCACATGACGAACACAATGCATAAAACAGAACAATAGTGGGATAAAGTACGTTAGGCGTACGTTTGGCTCTATACGGTGATGTGTGACAGAACCTTAAAGACGGTGATATGGATATAATCAGATAATAGGTCAAAACTCTGAAGCATGGACGCGTGGTTCGAGCTCATAATACAGAGGTTATGTTCGAGCCTAGATAAGACACCTTCGGCTTGTTTCTTAAGACAAAACAATTTGAAATCCATAAACGGTGCGGTATTGTATCTGTTAGTAGAATTGCGCCGTTCTTGAAAAAATTATGGCGTATTGCCATTGATTGGAAACATTTTGTCAAAACGAAACAATCCTGCACCTCAGTTACTGAGATTAAGATCAATTCACACGTTTCATATTTACAGAATTTCTGTTTTTACTGTTCTTTTATTCAGAACATCGTGTGTTGTATATAATGTCCCAAATTGCTTTTATTTTGCATTAGAAATTGCCCCGTGCCCAAGTACACAGTTCACCTGCGCCAATGACAACTGTTTGAACTTTACCCAACGATGCGATGGTAATGATGATTGCATGGATAACAGTGATGAAGAAGATTGTGTAGGTATGTAGGTCCATCAGTGATATGATTTTCATTTCGTCAAATCCCCTGAACAGCTAAGGTAGGTTTTTAATTGAAGAGGGTAGAATAAAAAGTCACATAATAGGCCTACTAGTTCTGGGCAGTTGGTTGTGAGATTTGAGCGTTGAAAGTTCTGACTTTTCTATAACTTTTAAATGCAAAAAGAGTATTGAATGGATATTAGGTACATGTTATCGTATAGTCAAGTGTATCATTTATTAAGATTTTAGAAGGCTGTATCGATTATCGATTTTATGCAATCAATAATCACTATTTTGGACTTAAGTACTTCTTCCTCTGCAATCATGATTGCTTCAAATAGTCCTATTTATCTTCTGTCTTCAATTATACTTTTGAGTACCTTAAACTAAAAATGTTATACCTTATGAAATCCTAGGTGGCCAATTTTGTACGGTACCTCAGCTCGGTCGATGAATATTAATTTTTGTATTACGTGTGTCATGTTGTAGTTGCACATGATACGGAAAATTTACATAGTTTGGGATAGGTGCTTAGTTCAACAAAAAAGAGGACTTTAATCAATGAGTATTCAAAAACATAGGATGAGGATTCTAATTTTTCAGCCGATTGTAAATAGAGTAAACTTTAAGTTGTTTCTTGATGCGAAACATTGTAGTTGTCAATTTGAATGACACAAATGAATCTGATGACTCTTCGATGATGATTTTGATCTATTCTTCCTAGACAAAGTAGTGCAAATATGGCTTTCACATCTTATTCCCAGAAGCCAGGAATAAGTGTCCCCCGTTCTTATTGTCCTGATTATACTTGTACAGTAAAGACTAGCAACTCTCACGCAACATTAGTTCCACGCTTTATTACGTTATGGTCTATGGAAGGCGGACTTGCATTCTAGGGAGACTAAGATTCCTTTTACAGCAGGTTAATTATGCATCTGGAGAATAAAACAAGCAAATTGATCTGAATAGAATAGTATGATTTTAAGTCTCAGAATGTACATACTTTTTACATTGATGTAGCATTATGCCAAAATAGTATATTCTTTTTGCAAAAAATGGCTGTTTGTTTGTTAGTTTATTTGTTTCTATTTTTTCTTTTGTTTTCTTTTCCCAGTCTGTGATCTTGAGGAGCAGTACCGGTGTCAACTAAACAAGTGCATACCAAAATCTTACCAATGCGATTGGTTCAATGACTGTGGCGATAACCAGGATGAAGTGGATGGCTGTAAGTATATACTAGTAGGTCTTAGAAGTATGGCAACTTTATATTCACGTAAAGAATCCAGTATAATAGGATTAGTAGTCCCCTGATCTTACTCTCCGGATTTACATTGAAGTATAGACTAACAACTTTCACGCAACATTGGTTTTACGCTTTATTCCGTTATGGTCTATGGAAGGCGGACTTTGATTCCAGAGGACCTTGATTACTTTCACATCGATGTATTGTCGTTGACAGGTTCATGTGAAACCGAACTAGTCTAGTCCATGATAGTAATGACGCGTAAAGCAAGCCAAAAGGGTTTATACTCGTTGTGAAAACGATATGTTTTCTAAAAGCAACGCGTTGCTTATTCAACAAATAAAATGTAAGAAGTTACATGTCTAAGCTACGCGTTAGTTTTCCGGTTAATAATACAATACGTTGCTTTTTTTCCTATTTTTCTTAGAACCAAACTACTAATCACAGTTAAGTTATACAGGGTTTTGGTCAATGATAACTACGGAATATTTCAAAGGATGTTTTAAGATTAGAAAAGGCCTACAGGTCGTGTTATGCCGAAGTTTCGTCTCTTATTTATTTTTATTCGAATATTATTGTAAATAATTATTCCATTGATCTTAGCAAAATAAGAATCATCTAATACCGTAATGTTTGAGTATCAATTAACGAAAATGAATAGATGGAAAAAAAGCAAAATTACTGGTTAATTATATTGGCAACATGTAGCATCGGCTATTCACCAAGTGCAATACAAACAATCACGACAAAAAGCAACACGTTACTTTCTCTAAACCAACGCATTGTTTTATTATAAAAGCAACGCGATGTTTTCAAAAGCAATGCGTTGATAAAACTTAATTTGTATTGGCAGAATAAGCAACACGTTGCTTTGTTGTGGCAAAACGAATACGTAATGACCCTTTTGGCTTGCCATAGACGCGCAGCTAACCTTGGTTTGACAACTTTCAACCAATTTGTAACTTAAATTTACAATGATTGCATTTTGGTTGTTCATTAGAAGTGGTGCTTCATAAATAAAACAGCAATTTCGAATTTACTATTATCACTTGTTTCCTTTAGCGTTAAGTGAAGCAATCCACCAGATCTCTGAAATTGAGTCCAGAACATATTTACAACTTACAAGGTCTTCAAATATTTTTGTTTGAATTATTTTCGTTTCTTCAATGGTTCTCCTAATTTTTTTCGAGTGATGCATTCAAATTTATTTTGTCCTATATTACGACAGGTGTATGTAATACGAATAGAGAATTTACATGTGACTCAGGGGGTTGTATCAATAAAGCTTGGTTATGTGACGGAGATGAAGACTGTTATGATGGAAGCGATGAGTTACCAGAATATTGCGATATAGGTATGATGGCATATGGCATGATTGACTTGTTCTTATGATTCTTATAAGATTAGTGATTTTAATCACGATTTTTTTTTTTCATAATAACGTCTGCAATAAAAAATAAAATAACCTACATTTGATTTGTTAAGAAACATTATGCAGCGTTCCTCTAAAACAGAAATGGCAGTTTGATTACTTCTGTTACTCTTAGTTTTATCAAAAGTGTCTTTTTTAAAACATTGCTCTATATACATGATACTCATGATGATAGATTGAAAATGATTAGAATTTAGGGCCTATGTCATTGCTTCATAAATCATTGTTATCGAGGAGTAAAGTATGCTTATAGCAACTGTTAAATTATACTTATGTGGCTAGCAGAAGCTGTGGTGTTCAATACACACAAAAATTACTGAAAGTATACTTTACTATTTGAAACTCTCAATTGTGCTGGAAATTTAAAGTGTGTTTTGAGAGTTCCAGATAAAAACAAACAAGAAATATCCACAACAACATCGATGTAGGCATAAAAAATGATGTACAACACAAGTTGATAATTGATATGGTAAGTTAATAAGTACATAACTCGCAGTGTCTGTAAAACATCATTCGACATACTAAATCAAACGCAAACATTTAACATTACAGATCATTCTAATATCACGTAGCAGAGATATGCTATAAAAATTAGAAACTCTGTATTAATTTCTTCAATTCACTAATCTCGGTTTACAAATTAATGCAGGTAGATGAAGAAACCAGACCAGACAGACTCGGATAGACTTTACATACAGCAGTCACTAATAGTTCACGAGGCGACACGTGTGCAAATGTTTTTTCTTTCCCTCGCGAAATAAAATCTAATCCTTGACCAGAGTTCGAACCAGGCACTGCCCGTCATTGTATCGTTGTACTTAATATTAATCAAAGCTTTCATTTTAATTCCACGTCTCTCTTTACATCTCCAAAGAGAACATTAGACTTCGAAATCATTTCAAGCGAAATAAATATGATGAATTATTGCATATTTCATGAGGTAATGCGTACGTGCGTAATTTCTTTCTTCTTTCTCTAGCAAATGCTTTGACTTTGACCAAAAAATTCTTTAACAAGATTCAAAAAATAAAACCCTATTCATTAAGCAGACGTCACAATATTTTCTTCATCTATTTAACAGAATCAGATTTAAACTCACAATGACATCGTTGTCTATTGTTGTTCATTCAAGGCTGTGTTGATGAATTTGGGAAACCAAATAGCTGCCAAAACAATGGGACCTGTTTAGATTTACCAGGTGCTTCCGACGAACCTACGTGTATCTGTAGAAGGGCCTTCAGTGGGAAATTCTGTCAAATAGGTAATTATACACTCTAAAAGAGGTCACTCTGGTCGTATAAAGAAGGAACAGCATATATACTAGGTTAAGAAAGATTTTGCACACAACAAGTTAGAGTGTGTTGATCATGAATCTATAGATGGTGATAAAAGTTTAAAGTTTTTGATTTTGTTATCTTTGTCAAGCCACGCTTTATTTTTCACATCTCAGATACGTTATCATGTTTGCTATCAAGTTTAAGAGGTTAAATGTATGGTGCACATGATTTAAAATTGGTGTTTAAGTGTATTGTTAATTTAGTCTAGACCATATATGTAATTGACATACCCTCGCCGTTGATGATGGGGTAAAACCACAGAATCGGACGGGGAACGGAACTCAGAGCGAGATCAAGTAATGTATTTATCATACTTGGCCTGGCTCTCAGTTCGGATTCCCTGCCTGATAATGTCGATTTACCCCATTAACGGCAGGAGTATGTCAATTATAGATATATACAATATTTTCCCTAAATTTGATCAAAATAGTCTCTTAAATTCCAAAGATTCAAAAATAGTGATTAGAAAGAAATATTTAGGGTTCGCCTACAATGAAATTATTTTCCCCAAATCGAGTTTTAAAACTCGTTCGAAAAAATATTAATGAAAATATTCATATTACAGATAATCAGTCTCTAACTTATAAGTCGCGCCAAAAATGCGGTCAAAATAACCGACAAGGTACATTTTGACGTGCAAAAATGAATTACATCGATATTAAATAATTATATAATCGATGAAAATTGCAAAATCAGTTTTGTTACCAAATTATTTCATTGACAAGTTTCAAATCCGCAATTGCGACTAAATTGATGTCCACAGTGGAAACCTGAAGTAATTTATGACGTCATAATTACGTAACAGTTGATTGGATTTTCATGATTTTGGTATCAGTGGAAGAGACTATACCCTCTACTATGGTATAAAGCAATCACAATTTGGGCCTGTCAGTTTCAAGTTCACATGTTGTTGAAACGATGGTTAAAATTACATCACACAAACATGTTTACGATTTGTTTAATTTTGAAAAAACACGTTTCTGACATCTTTGTTGATAACTCAAAAAATGCTGTGATGTTAATCTTTTGCAAATATCTAGCAGAGGTATATTTAGCCTTGCTCCAAGGCGTCAGGCTGTGGACCTACTTCCATATTCCTGTCAAAATCTACATGATCTGGGTATAAGCATTATTTTAATAATTCCTACTCCCAATGTTCATGGCACAGCCTGATGGCATACCTCCCTCTGATGTTGGTTTGCTAGGGACCAATCAGTTGGAATCTGACTGAATACAACTGTCATCATACATAATTGTGAATAACATTATATAGATTCAATATTGCTTTGGGCTATCTCATGCCAAGGTAAAACTTGACTGGGGTGGTTTAGTTTGATAAACTTGACCTACTGTTTATGCATAGATTTGTGGAATTTGCATGGGCACTGTTTCTGGATGGTTATCATGTAAAAATATTTACATTCTGAAAGAATTTTTATTGAACATTTTGTTTTTCAACTTCCATTAGATTTTTGCCATGTTTTTCATTCTTCTTCAGAAATATTTGGGGTTGGTATCTAGACCCACAATCAGGAAAACATTTTTGTTTCAGAAATGCAAGACTATCAAACAGTAAACGTATTGGAGGGAACATTAATTTCCAATTTGTTGACTTTTATGATTTAATTGCCTGGAAAAATATGGGTTGAGGTGGGATTGGGTGATGGTAGTTATTTTTGTGGATTTTCTTGTACCTTTTGAGGAGGACCTTCTTTGACATTGTCAAATTTGCGAGGGGTTATGCCTAGGTTGCACATACGGTTTAACTCCCCTTGCTACAGGCTTGCCTTGGTGTATTAGGCCTACATGTTTAAGCATGGAGAGTGGGAATTTACCTTTCAGAGAAAACTGTTCAAGCTTGAGAATAAAGAACAACTGAGACTTGGAGCAAGTCTAAGGTATATTTTGCAAATTATGCAAAGTTAAAATTATCCAACTGCGATAGTTTTGGCAAAGGATTAGTTTTTTACATGTAACCATTTTTGGGACGTCTGGCAGGCCCGTAGCCAGGA
>JXSR01S014959.1:21575-31939 GCA_000969725.1 Ophiothrix spiculata | reverse complement strand
CTGACGTACAGTGTATTTATTCTTGCTTTGCTTTTAGCTCGAACCTGAAAGGTTAATTCTGACCTTGATCCTTGTTTTGGGTCGTAACAAATGTAACTAAAAAACTTGAAAAGTATTGAAGGGAAAACTGTGATATTTTTTCTGTTTATGATGATTTTTTTAAACAAGCTTGCATTGCGTAACAATTGACATTTGCATAAAAAGACAAAAATCAAGTTTGTTCACCAACAAGTCCATGGAACTCCTCGTGTTTTCAATAAATGATGGTTTCTGTTTGGCATTGTTATTTATATCTTAAAATATATACCATGTAAAAGGTTTCTTTCTTGCTATTTTTTGTTTTAAAATATGATCGAACAAGAATGCATATAACAGATATTAGGCTAGTTCAAATATCGTGTTAATTCATAACAATGCATTTTGTATGTAAGCTTTTGTAAAGTATTTTGTTAACACATTACTGATTCTCTTGAGTCAATGAGTATAGATAATCCTAACTTGAGAAATTGCAGTCCGTAACAATCCTTGTGTTTACACAAGCGAAAGCAAAAGCATAACGCCTAGACTACTTTGCTTTTATCGAAGACAATAGCCTATTCCATATTTTGATGAACAGGTCTCTTTTGTGTGCTAAGAAAAGTTTGTGAATGTATTAAAACTTGATTTAAATAACTGTACATTTGAGCAACATGAATTTGAATTTCAATAACAGTTTTATAAGTCGACCCTGTAGTCGTTTTATGAAATGTTGGTATATTCGTATCAATTACGTTTATTCTTTTCTTTAATTGGGATTTTTGTGACAGTTTGTCTTGAATCATCAAACTAAAAGAGTTAAATTTGATTTCAGAATACCTTAAAATCACAACAATTCTATTTATAATTTGACTTCCCATTTATATTCAACAAAAACCTCCACCTTTATACCTTTTATCACAGGTGACAACGTTGGTTATTACTAATTTACGGAGCGCGACTTAAGACACACTTTATCAACCCCATTTAGACATTTCTGATGATAACTGACATAAGTCGCGTGAACAGAAGCAATAAGATGATGTCAGTCACACATATCATCGCGGGTATGCCTGATATTTACAAACGTGTCCAGCATCTGATATGAATCAGAGATTTATTAATCTAAATTAGAATGTACACCGGAAATGATTACGTCATATCCAAACACATATGTTACCGTCCACCGAAAACGGCAGTAAATGCCAGCTCTTGTCATTTTCACTTTTTTAATTATTTGCAAAGACCATGCTTTTAAGGTTTAAAATGACACCTTAATGAACTTCACACGATTTCCAGAAGTCAGTTATGGTCCGTCAAAGGTTGTTAGGGAGTAAAACGTATAACTGAGATATACGCGTTGAAAGATTATTAAGCCCTATATTTTCTGTTGATTGTCTTAAGAATATGCCAATTTATTTGCACAGTTCCTATCATTTTCTTGAAATGAAACTTTGCTGGTATTTTGTAGTAAGCACTAGAATTGTGAATCTGTCAAAAAATCAATTTCGCCAAATTACGACCTTGACATGTATTTTCACCTGTAGCGCAAAATGAAGTTCCTGGCATTTACTGCTCATACGAGTTGGACGGACACATATGTCGCAACCTACATGTTTCTCACTGCGTGAAACCGATAACATCATGTCATCTCTAAAAATGTTTGAAAAATTGTTCCGAGGTCTCAAACATGTTTAACATGTTGACCTGAGGTCATCCAAGGTCAAGGTCATATGTATATAATTTTAATCAGGGGCATTACATTGCTTTTAATTTGTACTATCGGGATGGATAGTCGCAAATTCCCATCAGTTTTTCGCAAGTACAACTACATATATGTAGAGCTTCAACATGTTAAATATGGCAAGTGGCATCTTAAAGTATAACAATGTCAAAAATCCACTTATCTATACAGTCATGTTTTATAACCATCTATTTTCCCGAAAATAACATTTATATAACACCAAACAATCTATACATAAATGATTTTTTTAGCAATAAGAGGATCATTATAATTCCATTACAACTAAAACTCCTATCATTTTTAGATGTTATATGAACAATGGCTACAAGGATTCAAGGATTCTGTGATATTTCTACAACGATTGATTGATCTGACATAGGGTAAGAATGGGTTAAAATATGGATTAAAATGAAATTCGATATTTATCTATTAGTGTTAATCTTAATTTGACAGTATATATCAGCGTGATATATCTCTTATTATGGTACACATTCTTTTAATTTTATTGTTTGGATATCAATTTCCTACTTGTGTCAACCTTCTGTCATATTTATCCATAGGAAATCGGTCATGAAGTGGATTATGAATACGAATAAACAAAACGATATTTGTGAAATGCAGCTATATATAGAAATGAACACTAACAGGTGTTTTTATTTGTAAATTTTGTTCCTATACTGTACAGTATATATACCGTACATAATAAAAGTAGGAAAAGTTGTTTAATTTTATCTGCAATACCATTTCAACGACTAACAACTCAAAATGAGTTTGAATTATTTCAATCTTTACTCCTTCTGTTAACGTGAATATATTATGTATTACATATTGCTCAGATTATTTTTCATTCAAATACAACTTTTCAGTGTCTCATTTTTGCGACCTAGTGTTTATTGTAATCAACTTATTAGACTACGTTACATAAAATGCAACCAAAGTTTGACCCTTATCATGTTAATATCAAATCACTGAAATAATCATTGAAACCTTTACAACTGTAAAAGGACGTAAGTCATCAACTCGTCATATTTTTGTTTCGCACAAAAAACATTTTTAAAACCATGCCAATTTGTATTCATACACTTAAATCCCACAAATTTAGATATTACTGGAAAGCTTATTTTCCGAGGATTTCAATTTCACATGAATACGCCTAATTTTGAGGGATTGGTAAAAAATATACAGGGTGAAAAATAAAATAAAAGTGAATTTTGATCAACCAACTTGGTAAAATGAGATTTGGTTGGGGAAAAGTGTATCAAGATGACACAAACATTACTTACAAATAATTCATTTGGTGACCAATTTCATTGTGATTAAAATACTGAGGATGGCCAAAATCTATGAAACGAGTCATTAATTTTTGGGACATTCATTGTTCAAAAGGTTTATCATGTATACACTACCTTAAAATCAATCACATAATTGGGTTCCTCGACAAATTTCTTTTTGAAAAATTTATAACTTTTACTATTTACGTCGACTCGGTCAAAAGATATGCCGTTTAAAGTTTTCAAGTGTAAATGCAGTAATGTATAAAGAAAATTACCCACATATAAACCATTAAGAAACAACAAAATTTGGATGACTTGTCAATACTCGAAACATGCTTTAGCATTATACATATCTCATTGAGGTATATTCAACAAATTATGATCCCAGCATTTTTGTGTCGTCTGAAAGATCACAATCACCCACATTTGAGATCAAATGCAAACCTGTACCCATTGAGCTAAAAAAATCATTGGTGACCGGGAATGCTTCATTTTAACACTTAAGAGCAGATTAAATCCGAGAATAATTTGTTCATACATGTATTCGATCAAATGATCGTAACATGTAATTATCCCTGTTACATTTGAATTGCAAAATATCATACCGGTGCGTATGCCCTTTACTATTATAATTCATCTCTATGCAGTATTCAGAGGCTAAATCACACGCTATACTGCATCATTGTCACCTCCTAGCAAAAGATTGAAATCGAAATATAGTTCTATTAAACAATTTGATAGAACATGGCAGATAGCTGTTGAAATCAATTTGTATCCAATTTTACAAATCATGTATAGTGATAACTTAATACAGGACGGGGTGTGCTTCTATATGTAAAATGTAATATTTGAACATTTTAAACAAATATACCTCTCCTCAAAAACTATTGCAATAACTTGAGGTACTTTTAATCGAAAACTAATTTATTTTTATCAAGCTTTATTAAGCATTCTGTCATCTTAATTAATGGAGCTTGAGCTTGATCCAATTTTTCAAAATTTAGTTTTCAATATCATACGAAAGATGGCCACTAAAGAGATCTAAATTTCCAATTTCAACTGATTCAGTTAAACCGTTTTTAATTTATGGTCAATTTAGTATTTCAGAGCCCTCCCCCCCCCATGCGTTACTGTAAAATAATTATGGTTACCGTAATTATATACATATTTTTTATATTAATCTCTAAAACGGAATATAACTTAGCCATGAAAATTCATATGGGAAATGAGAAAAATTTGAGCAATATTTTGATACCAAAATCTCAAAAGGTTTAAAAAAAATGTTGAAGCAATCGGACTATGCTCCTTTAATATCTGTTGATCGTTTGTCTTAATTCGTGAAAATGGAAAAGTCAAAATTCCATTTTAGAATATAACTATTTATAACTTTCAATATAAATTTATTTGGCACTAAACTCCACCTGAATACTGTACCTTTATTACGAATAGCAACGGTGGTTACATCTAATATTTCAGAAGCACGACACTGACAAGAGTCGCGGGAACAGAAGCAATACGATTATTTTCAGCCACACATATCAGCTAAACATGCCTGAAATTGAAGACGACTTCTAATCTAATCATAGTATTGAAAAACGTGTCCGGAATCTACGCCTTATCAACTTTTATTGGAGTTATATTAAAAAGCGGGATATTTATGGCCTCACAAAAATGCACACGTTTTACCGTTTGCCAGAAACATAATCACATTGTGCATAAGAGCACCACCTTTCCAGTGGCTTTTTGTCACTGTTGTATCATATTATTTCCATGGTTGTATTTCTCTAAATAAAGAAATGTAAAAGTCATTCGAAATTTTGTTTGAATGTATATAGATATAAGCTATCCTTGACCGGACAGGAGAATAAGATTCACTTAAAGGGACTGGCCCAGATCCTGTTCGCTGATTTTCTGACTATTTGTTTTTTCACATGTATCGATAGTACATGATTATACTAACATATCCTACCAGTAGTTTCCACTGAATTTGTGTAACAGAGGAGAACAATGAAATTATTTACCAACTGTATTTTTTGTCGCCGGCGACAAAAAATGGTTGAAAAAGAGTTTCTAGTTTCAAATCTTAAAAAGATCTTGTTTCTACACCTGTGATGGGTAAACACAATTATTTTTGATAAAATTGTTTCTCTTTTGATATGTATTAACTTATCTCTAAGAGCTTCATTTGATCTTTTATCTGGTAAATCCAGATTGAGGTACAAATTTAGGATTTACAAAACACTGGATAGTCACACCACCATCACATATAGATATATTGCAAATCAATTTGCTGTCAATTTGAGCCATTTCTGTGTACATTGTTGTACTTTTTTGGATTTTATTACACTTTTCAGCTTTATTTAAAGCATTTCCATAAGTTTTTAATTCTAAGTGGAATCTAGGCTAGTCCCTTTAAAGCCTGTCTGTAAATTTAGGTTCAATCTAATCACTCACAAAGTCATTAGCATCATCACTTTCATGCATTTTGCATTTGTCTCAGATACACTCTGTTGAATAGTACATTACTTCTACTCTATAAACCTTAAAGTATGCAAAAAGCAGCCGATTAAAGCACACAAAAAAAACTAATATGACCATACGGGGAAGTAAATTAGTCCGTATTTCTCGAATCATAACAACATACCAAATCTTGCTGAATATTCAAATAAACTTATATTTAATGTTTGTCCATGTGGTAGCAACAAAATTAACCCAAAATGATACCAAAGTCATGAACAATTTCATGCAAAAAAATATTAATACGCAGTGATTTGGTCTTAATCAATCAATACTAGTCTCTTACACAATACAAAACCACCAGTTCACTATGTTGTAGAATACAAGGGATATGCTGTGGGTCTTGTAACAGAGTCTGATTGTTTGTTGCATTTTTCAAGGTTTATAGAGTATAGAAAAAGTCTATTTAAAATCAGTCGAATGTAGATTAAACTATCCTTGACAGGAAAGTAAGATATTTGTAGCAAGTACATGAAAAATGAAGAAAAAAATGTATTTTTAGACTTATCATCACGCATAAAAGCATACACACTACACTGGTGATTTAAGGTGCTCTTACAAAACACTTTACAAAAAAGAACAATAATTACAAATCAAATGATTTTTAGCTTTGATTTTATGGATTGCCAGTGAACCTGCATGACGGATATGATATGAAAGACAGCTCCAAAGTTTTGGAGTAGTAACATAGAAACCATTTGAACCAGCAACAGTACGAGTATATGGAATGATCAAAAGTCTTGTATCTTCTTGAGAAGATCGTAGTCTTGGAACATATTGAATGATGAGTTCTGTAGTGTAAGATATGAAGGATCATTGTCAGAGTCTGTAATAAATTTATAAACAATTGTCAGAAGCTTGAATTGAATTCTCTTTTGAATGGTAAGCCAGTGTAATTCATTGATAAGTGGTGACACGTGATCATATTTCCTACAGTTGAAGATGAGTTTTGCAGCCCTATTTTGCACCCGTTGGAGCATAAAACATAGTGTAAGGGTGGATTCATACTCTCATACATTCGGTACCGAATGTATATTTGTAACGTCAAAATATATTCGGCATCGAATAAAAAGTATGAATCGGAGAAAGATATGTTTATATCAATACGTGCTGAATAGTGTTGTCAGGCGGGCTACTTAATCCGTTTCAACTCGGCATGGTCATCCAGTTTCATTCGGTGTCGAATGATTTTGACGTCACAAGTATACATTCGGTACCGAATGTATGACAGTATGAATCAACCCTAAGACAGTCACCCCAAAACTAAACTGCCGGTTCTGGTCAGGCAACTGCTTTGTTTATTGATGAGGATGTTTGCTAGTCTGTTTGTTCGTTGATCTTGAATTGTTATTTAAGGGCTTGCATTTGTATATTGATTGTGGCAATTATTTTGTTAACAAAACTATCTTGAAATACGAAGTTTTTGAGACATAAATGCGGTAAATTTTAAGAAAGAATATACAGTCTCGGTCAAAAGTGTTTGCGCACAAAAGCTTTAACCAGCCATATTTGGAAAACTGTTCATTATTTGCATCATATTGTTTTTCAGGTTTATATTTTGCATATATAGATCTAATGAACTCCACAGGAATTGATACCACATTTGAAAATATGGTGTGCTATGCATACTGTGTTCTTTCTTCCGCACATTCAAAAATGGAGTACATAACTACATAACTACATAACTGCACATAACTGCACATAACTGCACATTTGTTAGAAAACTTACCACCTGAAAATGTTCTTTACGGTTGCAAGGTGATAACGAACACTGAACTAATAAACTACATAGGTACATAGCAAAAATTGTGTGTGGTGTATTTGTATAAGGTGCAGGAAAGCGACCATTTTTATGAAGATTTAATATAAGAGTCTTGGTCGTTTTTGCCCGTATTTAAGTGTGCGCAAACACTTTTGACCGGGAGTGTAGGTGCTGGATTAGTAAAAAGTACAATAAGAGTGGCTCTATGCCAATCATTCACAACTATACTCTATAAACATTGAAGTATGCAACAAGCAATCCAGACTCTGTTACAAGTTCCATAGCATATCCTTTTTATTCTACAACACTGTGAACTGCTGGTTTTGTATTGTGTAAGAGATTAGTAATGATTGATTAGGATTGATTAAGACCAAATCACTGCATATTAATATTTTTTTACTTGAATTTTACATGATTTTGATATTATTTTTGGCTAATTTTGTTGCTAACACATAGACAAATATTGAAAATAAGTTCATTTGAATATTCAGCAAGATTTGGTACATTAGCCTGTTCAAGTTTGTCGTAAGTTATCTCATTAAAGGATAAAGGATTTAGTTTACATTTGTAAACTGAATCGTAAATGACAAAAGAAGTATCGAATTAATTTTACCGCACAAAAGAGTCCTGTCAATCATGTCAATCAAAGTATAGGATAGGCTATCATCTTCGGCGAAAGCAAAATCGTCTAGAGGTTTTTAGTTGTGCTTTTTATTGTGTAAACACAAAAGGATTGTTAAGGATTGCAATTTCTCCAGTGGGGATTATCTATACTTATTGACTCCAGTGAATAGAAAAAGTAATGGGTTAACAAAATATATGGGATTACAAAATGTATTGTTATGTACGGGCAGAACACTTGAACTGGCTAATAGTAATGATTCGAGAAATGCGAACTAAATTACTTCCCCTTGTGGTCATATTGGTTAATGTGCGTTAATCGGCTACTTGTTGCATACTTCAAGGTTTACAGAGTATAGAAGCTGCGTAATATATATACTTTGGCATCCATAAAACTGTTATTGAATACCGTTTGCATGATTGTAAACGTGTAACTGTCCCTTTGTTGACAAAATCTGTAAATAATTAAGAAAGTTGTGTGTTCTATACGGTTATCGATGGTCGTAATACTTCTAAACCATAGAATATGTTGACGTTGGCGTTGGCGTTAACAAGCATAAGAAATAATTTTATTATTATGAAACTCCCAAGCCAACCTTCTAAACCATAGAAGATTTTGATACGCTGAAGAAAATAATGTTTGTTTTTGGCAACAATGTACCATATATTACGATAAATTCATTTATTTTTCAAAAAATTGCTCTAAAACTCAGTTTTACAACTTTATTTATCCCGACCTCTCAATGGTTAATTCTAGGCAAATTTTACAAATGTGAAAAAAAAAATCTAGCTTTAAGAAATGTTTATTTTTGCAAAGAATTTTGAAGCACGCTTTCTTAAAATTAATTTGGCTTACACCAGCATCGAACATCTGTTATCGAACACTCGGTAGCAAGTGGCGGTTTATTTCTTTGATCTTGTTTACTGAATACTCTTTTACCTCATTTCTCATATTGAGGGAATTGTCAGAATAGTAAATGAAAAAAATGTATCCATTAGTTTTTAACATATCTAAAACGTGTATATTATTTATATGACATTATATGACGCTGGATAAATCATATTAGAATATGAGCAATTACAGTTATAGACTGAGACAAAACAAAATCTAATAAATGTTCGTTTTGAGAAAGTACTGTAACCCCAGGAATAACTCAAATCAATGTGTAGCATCAAACTTAATATGTGATCAATCATTATGAATAAAAATCTACTAAAATTACGATTCTGGTCTCCCACAGGATATCAATATAGTAAATAATTGTAAAATATTGTAAAATATTTCCATTAAACACGTAATGAATTTAGGCATAATTGTTTAAAGCCCTACAGATATATATATGGCTTTTTATGAAATATTTGTAAAAGTGTGTGGTGCCTAAGGTATATCATTATTGAATACGAGTTATTTCGCATATGCGAGACGCCTTACAATCCTGGCAAGTTACTGTTAGGCACATTTTTTGAAGTGTCGAACTCTGCGAAATCTACCCCACAAAGTAAAAACGCAGTATGTGTATATATAAAGTTTAGCAGATATATCCTTTTAGCATCTAATTTACTCCAATCCATTGCCATGCTAAAAAGTTGTATGTACATATGTTTGACATGGTAGATACTGCCTTAAGTTATGAAAGAGAATTGATCATCTGCTCATTTGTACAGGAGTAGTCAGGGGAGTACTCCAAAGGAAAAGCAAGTAACTTGCAATTGATCTGTAATGCACATACTGCGTTTTTACTTTGTTAAGCACAAATAGTAAATCTTCTGAGCAGTGAAACTTCATAGAGACTTATATAGTTAATGGTATTGTATTCATTTGTTAATATTATCACCATGTCATGTTTCTATAACAATTTTTTAAAACATAGCCTTAACACTTAAGTGGTCAAGGCTTTTATGGACCCAACATTTGGTTTTTGCGCGTCAGGGCAAAAACGCAAAATGATTTTTCATGTATGTATTTGTCTAACTTTACCATACGCTTTACTTGGTGGCAAAAAATTCTAATCGACCCAACCCTTTCCATGCTAATTAGCATAAATAAGCATTTTAGAGGGCGCTCTGCAAATTTGTTTTGCGCATAAAATCGAAACCAAACAATTTTTTTTCAAGTTTTTATTTCAGGAATGTATTTGTACTTACATACTGCAAATATGAACTAAATTTTATCGAAAAATTCCATTGGGAAGTGAGTTTTCAAATTTGTTTTTGGCCGCCATTTTGAAACGGTTTGTCCGATTGTCAAAATGTTTCTTTTGTTTTAGTTTTTTTAAAGTACTTGACCTGTGATCAGAGTTTCAACGTAAATTCCTTCGCAGAAAGCACTTTTTCGATAATTACTTTTTAGCATTTGTACACGTGTGCTTGACCATCAACCAAATCTAAACGATATTATATGAAGTAAACATCTTTACAAAATGTTATATTC
>JXSR01S014958.1:24897-38438 GCA_000969725.1 Ophiothrix spiculata | reverse complement strand
ATTCATCACAAAGTGAAGATCTTTTCTTCAATGGAACAATACATATTTCACTGAGTGATGACATTTCAACCATCACATGAATTTAAGGCAGTTAACATTTGTTTTATATCACTCATTTATAAATTCTTTAACATTAAAATATTGATAACTTCACTATCATCTAACAGTTAGTGGTTAAGCTGACCTTAGAAAAAAACAAATGGTGAGTCCACGACTTAGCGTTTCGCAGTGACAGTTCCTACCACTACACGGAGGGGGTGATGGTAAAAACGGCAATAAACCAATGAAATGCCTAGAATTTATGAATGAGTGATATGCAACATACTCACATTATCCAGTGATATTTGGTAGTTTGGTTTTAATAACTGTACACTCCTATCCACAGCAACAAAGCACACACACGACCCTGGCTTGGCAGAAACCGTCATGGATAACTTCTGATCAGGTCTGGTTTCATTCCTAGTCAATCTTACTTTCACCTGTTAACAAAGGAATCAAAATGACAAACTGCCTAGAATGGACCAAGTATACTTAATGTCCCATCCAAAATGTTAGGGTTCGGGTTTAGGATCAGCGTTAGGGTATGCTTAGGGCTAGGGTTGAGTCATGGTTAGTGAGTTAGGGTTGGACCATGATTTAGTGAGTTGAAATTTCAACTTCCACTTTGAAAAGTGAAACCATATTTCAGCCTAAAATTTCTTATAGATTTGGTTTTAAACATGACCCAAATGTAATATCATTCATATTTTTGCCCAATTTTGTAAAGATGGTAATGGTATGAATGATTTCAGTGAAATGCACAGTGAAACTTCTTCATATACAGACTAGACAAGAGAAATTAAGTACAAAATAATGCAATTGAAATTTCAATGTTGAAAACAGGTTGAATGTTCAGCTGTTAGTTGAGAAAACATTGGGAAAAAAGGTTGAGTTGAATCTTCAATGTCTTTTCAACATTGAAAAAATTACCAAAATTGTAAACTCAAAGTGATTTTACTTAAACTGAAATTTGAAATGGAAACCTCTGAAGTAGTGCTCCTTTATTGAAACTCAGACAATTGAATTGTGAAGATTGCACTAAGCTCCTTTAAAGAATGCTGGAGAATTTCATTATGATGTCCATTCACATTTAAAATCTAGTATTTTTTTCTTTCTTTCAATATTATGTAGCTTCATGCTTGATGATATAACGCAAAGGCGGATTTTTAAGTCCACAAATTGACACGGGATTGAGAACAGTCAGGGTAGAATACCCTACTCATTATGATACTGACTGCAATTACAATAACAGGTATGACTCTTCTGTATATGGGACAGACGGCTTGTCCATTCCCTCTTGAAGGATGGCAATCTCTCATGAAATATTTACCCAACTCTAAATACTTCATGTGGGTAGCAGAGTAGATCTAAAATATCTGAACCAATACTTACACCAAGTCAGATAAATGTCTAAGCAAAGATTCAGACATTCCATTACAGCAAGTGCCCTCACAAATAATTGAACCCTGGTCCAATGTGTGTAAGGATCGCTAACCAATACTGTATAAGTGGTATTTTTCGCTACATTTATTTTCGCGCTTTTCGCGCAAAAATGGATTAGCGCGAAAATAAATGCACCACAAAACTTAATGGGTATTTGTTACAAAGGATATTCCATACTCGGCCAATGTTCATGTGCGCGAAAATAAAAAACGCGCGAAATGTTCCAAAATTGGCCGTGCGCGAAAATTACTGTTTAGTTTACAGTATACTATGGCCCGGTCCCTTACTTAGGTGCATGTCACAAAGTACTGAAAATTTAGTTCTTATCAATATTTCCTGGTTAGCCGTTGGAGCACTATTAGGCCACAACTTTGTGCGGCAGGTCGCAACCTGGCCACAGCCTTTATTCTCTAAAATGACAACTATGGGTTTGATTGTTCACCTAAATTATTGTAAAATATTCATTACATGTTTTGAAATTATTTAGAGGTGCATACTCTAGCCTATGGTTGCCATATTTGAAAGTTAAGGCTGTGGCCAGGTTGCAGCCGGCAGCACAACGTTGTGGCTTATTGTGCTCCAATGCCTTACCTGGTTCTCAAACTCTGGTGCAACATCCATGGTCAGTGCATCAGCAACGCCTTCGTTGTTATCCAACACATAATAGACCAGTAATCTGCTCATTGGTGCCATGTCATGGGTCACTACAAAACTAAACACGGTCTCACAATGGTCAACAGGCTCTGGTAACGAAACGTTATTGTCTGCAAATGAGAAGAGGGCGATATAAAAAGACAGTTATATTGTACAGCTCATTATGTTAGTGCAAGAAAGTCGCAACTGGAATGGCTGCTATATGTTATATTTATTTAACACCTTGTCACTAGAATTGTGGAAAAACCTTCAAAATGTCTCTCCCATATGTCAGTAGCTTTCGAAATGGTTCTTCAGGTGACACCGCCACCTAAAGAAACACATTTCAGGAGTCACTGATGCAAGACTGTACATTCTACAGCGTGCAAATCAAATCTATGGCAGATACAACTTTCTTGAACTCACTTAAGGACTTAGAGTTTGTGTAAGGCTTACATGTAGCTATCCCATTACAAGAAGCTACTTCAAGGGCCACTGACCAAAGACTGATCATACCAACATTCCACAAAATGACGAGTTACAATCAGAGCAAAATTGTGATGGACCCAAAAAGGTATGAAACAACAGAGAAGAGAAACACACTACAGAATATCCATCTGTACATCTAACTCAGCACAAAACTGGTATTCAGGAAGCATTTCAGCAAAATCAATTTGACAAAAAGTGTTATATTGTACATTCAATGTACTCCTATTGATGCATACTCAGCGGCCTAGCCAAACTTTTTGGTCGGGGGGCAAAGACATTTCGTCCCGATTTTTTCACGATTTTCCCCCGGCATGTGCACATTTCTTCCCAATTTTTCCTGGCAAAAATTCCATTTTCCTACACCCAAAATAAATTCCAAGTCGATTTTAAAAACTGACAAGCCAAAAAAAAAAAAAAAAAAACTTTAAGCGATTTTTGCACATCTTTTGACACAATTTTCTGATTTTCCCCATGTTTCCTGTATACGAGTCCTGCAGCTGTTCTCTCCTTTTTCTTGTCCTTCCCAATTTATTGTCAGGGGGGGGGCAGTCTGCCTCCCCTTGCATTATGCTGGCTACACCTCTGTGCGTACTCTAATCTACTCACATGTCACATTATCAATCTGCTGCACTTCTTCTACTGGTTCTGCATTCCTCTGATTTCTCCTATAGCTATGGAAGGCTCTATGAGAACCTGATGCCACTATGTTGCCTCTTGATAGGACTTCATAATGGTAGCTGAAGTTACATGGGCAAGTTGACAGCACACCAACCATGGCAGTATCACCAACCTTAAAATGGGGAAGCAATGGATTAGGCAAGGTTCCCAATTCATGACGAAAGCTTTAAAGTCATACGAAACGGCTTGACGCAATTGTCTTGCATTATGATGCAGAAAAATATGGGTCATGATTCAAAGAAAGATGTAGTATAGTGTTTTGATTGATGCAGAAAAATTGCGTCAGGGCCTCTATAATTATGAAAACTATTCAAATTAGGTAGTTATGCATTTCTTCTAATATTTTTGCACCATGACTCAAAATTCATTTCGTCATGGTTCTTGCATCAAAGCCTTCAGAATGTCGGAAGATATTCCATCATGAATTGGGAACAAGGCCTTACAAACATGAATATGGATCAATTTATACTAGCCTCCAAACAACCTTTTAGCTTCTAAACATTTTCTAGTGACGTCAAACTTTGGATGGCCATAGATGTCAAAAAAGGTGTCAACAAGAGAAAGGTGTCTACAAAATTGATAAGGGTGTTATTAAAATGAAAAAGGTATCTAAATATGATCTAAAATACCCACAATTGTGTGTGTAAAACCCATAACCGTGTCTAAACCTAAAATTGATATGTAACCCAACATGGCGTGTGAAATCAAGAAAGGTGTCTACAACTAACATCGCCTATGGCCGCCCATAGTTATAAAATGTTTGGTGGTGTAAATTTTGTTTGGAGACCAAGTATAAATTGACCCTATTGTGATTATTATATATGCCATCATAAGTAAATTAGTGTTTACTGGGATTATTATAGGGTATCAAATTTATTATTTTCAACGATCACTTACACAAAACCACAGCCCTGATTGCAAAATTATGAGAAAGTGAAAGCGATAAGCACGCTCCCCTGCATTTCCCATGGACTGTTAATCATAGATCGATATTTGGCGTGGGGACAAGTTTCATGCACACCACATAATTATAAAAAGTTTTTTTGAATCATTTGAAAACCAATCAAATTATAGAAATTTGTTGTTTCAAAATTAGAAATATACTCCCTATTTATACACCCTACAAGTTACTTGTGGCATAATTGGAAAAAGAAAGGTGGGCAAGGTTTGTAATCCAAAAGAATGAAACAGATTTTCTTTAAAATTACAACTTGAGGGCAGCTTATTCACATTTGTACAATTTTCTACATCAAGAAAATAGCCATCAAAGTCCAACTACAAAATAGAAATCTTGTCTTTGATTCTCTTAATACAGTATGTGTCATTGGACTTGAGTGTCATTTGGGTTCATTTTTCGTGACATTTTAACAAATAAATCAAGGTATAGTAAAATGACTTAAGATACGCAGAAAACAGATACACCTGTATGCCCAGATCCCCAAATGTTATTATTGTGGTCACTTTACAGATTTACAAGGATATTTCAAACTCCATATTGATTGCAATGTTATAAAAAACATAAAATATTCATTTTCAAAGCTTTTTTCCTGGCGTTTTCAAGCTTTTGCTATCAATGTTTGTGTTTACTGAGTGATAAATTCATTATCCCCTGTTTGTTCTCATGCAATACAAAGAATATTAACGCTTTCAGTCTCATGTGATACAAACCCAAACCATTTATATTTTCTCGTCTTGCATGAACAAACAGGGGACAACTAATAATATCACTTGCACCATCATATAAATTATATTTAGATTCCACGACAGTTTTGTTTACTGTCAGTAACCAACACCTATTACCCAAAAAAATTGTCTCAATGGCGATTCGAAAATGGTAGTAAAGCTTATGATCTTCCTTTTTTTAATTCTGTGAGTGGCTCTGATGTCAAATTGCCATGTGCCAAGAATGGCAATTCAAATTACAACATTCTACATATTATCCAGTATGCAGCCTACACTGATTGCCCAAAATACTTATTCCAGTTGAACAAATAATGTAATATTCATGTAATGCATGAATTAATGGCAGATAGGCTCCTCTATATTCATGATATCCAGGTCTTACTACCCTTGAAAAGTTAATTACAAATTGATTGAAATAGAGTGTTTAGAAGCATCAAAAGCCCAGGGGACGATTTCACTAACAGTAAGCGATCATCCCTGTTAAAATCGCTAAACTCCAAAAATGATCGCTAAATTGTTAAAAAGACCAGCTGGTTAACAATCATTTTTGGAGTTAGCGATCAAAATGGAGTTAGCGACCATCGCTAAATCATGTAAGTGAAATCGACCCCAGATCATGTAGAAAGCTATTTATGTTTCTTACCTTCAAATCCGGTTGGAGATTTTTGAGCAAGATATGACAATGACTAGGAGAATACCAGCTGCTGAGATGTTGGTATACAGATGACTCGTAGATATCGGTAACATCTACTCCCTTGATTGCAATTATCTTGGCCTGTCATATGAAAAAACGTATTAAATAATGGATAAAATTGTATATTCTAGGTAAACTTTGAATCAAAGTGTGCATGACCCAGAAGGTATAATGCTGTGAAAAAAAGAACAGTTTGAGATACAGGCAAATGAAACTTGCAAATTATTAAACAAATAACAAGATATTTAATGCCATTTTTACTTCAAAATTGAACATTACATTTTACATTAAATTGAACATTAAATTAAAAGTGATGTTACATTTACAAGTCTGTTTTACTCTCTTTGTATTACAAAGTATTACAAAAATCTACAATTATGGCAAATATTGCAAAATTGTATTTTTCATATGGCTGGTCACATAATTCTTTCCTAAATAGAAAACTTTTGGACACTTTATATGTCAGAAATAAGAGAGATGCTCAGTACAAGTTTTGGCGATTTCTCATTGGCCTAGCCCCCGTTGGAGACTTTCGGGCTAGGATAGAAGAAATTATGAAAATATATTTTTTTATTTGTTTGTTTTGTTTTTCTTCATTTTATTACTTGTTTTCTCTGAAAATATATATTATATTATCCTTTAAAATTTCTCAAAAACATTCCCATTCTCGATCTAAATAATACATACTACTATATAGAGCCTGTATCAGTGGCTAGGCCTACCTACTTATTCACTAGTAGTAACAACTTACAAGCATGAAAGATCTTTCCTGCTAGTACTACAAGTGTTTTGATATCTGAAACCTTTCAAGTATATTTCTGTCCATCATTCAATTATCTCTGAGGAGTTGGATTTTAATTTCAAAATACCAGGTCTAGGCCCAGAATTACTAGATCTACCTTGAATGTGGTTTTAGCAAATTCAAAATGACCATTCAATATGCTATGATTATATTCCCAATATTTCTATTCCTGTGTCCAGCCAGCCTTTATTGAATTGTTACTATAGAACTAGAATAATAAGGGAACTTTGAAATTTGAGGGACCGTCTTAGTCATGAATAAAACACTAGGTTTTTACTATCCCCAGCCTGCAAAGGCCTCGAAACTTAGGCTATCGCTAGCCAGGCAGAAATTGCAGACAATGCATGAAGCTATCTGATGATGACAATGACAATAATGAAAATGATGAAGATGATGATGGAGATGAAGATGATGATAATGATGATGATGATGATGATGATGATGGTGATGACAACAAACTTCTGAATCAGTACTTAGTGATACTATGTATTTGAAAGTCACTTACATTTAACCAAACTAAGCCGGACCCAACCGGTAAGGTAGGTAAGTCGAATTCCACAACCCCGTCACTTGATATGTAGTCGTATGAGTAGAGTATATTCTCATTCACTTCAGCACTGATCCTTACTGTTATATCATCAGCTGCACTATTATCTGGGTATGCAACATTGACCTGGAAGAAATACAATATTTATAAAGATTCAAAATTCTGAATAGAAAAATTATTGTGACTTGTCATTTCAAAATAGGACACTTGTCTAAACCCAAAATGTATCTCATTTCTTGACACCAATAACACTATTAGTTATCCCTTGTTTGTTCGGGCTTTCAGCTTTGTGTGACATGAACACAAAAAGCTTAAAAATGACATTTAAAATGCTTGGGAAATAGTTCTTTTAACATTTTTCATAATATTGCGATCAAATTGAGTGCACGCGCTTTGACAAGTACTGATTGGCGCTTTGAAACTCTCTTAAAACAAAGAAATACATTAGGAATACACTGAGAAATAGACAAGTTTGGCGCTTTTCCCTACATTTTTTTCATCTATGTGGCGCATTGTAAGGACTAGTTGAGAACCTCTAGATGAGCTCACAAAGTGAAAAAAATATATATGGTAACTGTGTTAATTTTTCGCTAGGTCTCCACGAACATAGGACATTTTGTTTTCTCCATATACTAAAAATCTGCTTACAAATTTTATAAAAACATCCAAGTTAGGGTATTCTTTAACCAGTCTGACTACATTTGTATCAAAGAACATGATTAAAAAGACATTTTTATCAAAAAACATAGATCCCACCATTTTTGAAGCTTTTACTAACACATACTCCCGAATTGTTCTTTACATGCAAAACGTTTTTATTTAGGGGTGTGTATCCTTAAGCCAGGAAAAGTATTTTGTAATTGAAATTTACATTGCATGTAAAGCATTTCTGAAAATACCATACAAGCTCAACCATTGAGGAGTTTTGATCAATCTTAAAATGGACAAGAGTAATGAAATAAAAATTCCTACCTTTCCAAAATAAGGCAAGCCAGGTTTGTAATGCTTTCTCAGATCTTTGTCAAACTCCAGAGAGACTAGAAGCTTATAGACTCTGCAGGACTCATCAATGGCAGTGAATGCATTCCCATCATTACTTGTTACACTGGCTTCTATGCGCACCATTCCACGAAAGTAGGGTTTAAGCTTTGCTGATAATAAATTGTTGATGCAAATGTCAAAACTGGCAGTCCCTGATATCTGTAAGTGGAAGCAAAGATATACATTACTGTTAGAAATTTAGCATGTATATTTTGTGTAAATTTTTGAAAATTTGACAGCTCCAAAAGTTCCAGCAAATTGTATTTAGTCCAAAATAAGTTTTGTTGATTTGCTTTACAGAACAGTTCTGAGTAATTACATGGACATTAACATTAAATGTTTTAATTCTACTTAAACAAAAATAAATGAACAGCAAGATTTAATCCCTTTGAAGCTGGTTTTTCCAAGAAAAAATGGCCATAGCTATATCATACGTCAGACTTTTTGGGAAAGTGCAATAGACACTAAATGAGGGCCCAATATGTGAGCTTAGTTGACTTGTCTTTTGCTTACAAGCTAGTAAATAAACAGATGTGGTGCGATCTACAGGTTATAGGTACTTTGCTGCAAGATCTTCATGCTGTTTATTCAGAGTCTTGTTGATATGCATCGATCGATGCCCATCGCCGCGCAGATGGTTACACACTCAATTCCTAACGCTGTAAAGACTGGGCGTCGATTGGAATCGATCAATGCATATCGACAAGACTCTGAATAAACCATTAGGGACAGTAGATTGATGAAGGGACTAGAAAATACAACCCATTGTATTGCAAGTTTACATCACATTACAGACACATTGCAGCGTTGTTATTATTCATTCCCTTAGGGGTTGCTTCAAAACTCAACCGGCAGTTGTCTGCTGGTTCTGGCTGGTTCAATAAACAATATCCAACCACCCAAAACTGCCCAGAACCAGCACACAACCGCTGGTTGAGTTTTGAAGTGGCCCTTAATTACTTTATCCCCAAACTGATCTTGTTAAGCTATGGTTACAATTCTTAGTTTGAACTGATGATGATTTGACCATTTTGTATGAATTTTTAAAATCTGTTTTTTTGTGTGGTGAAAATGCATCCAAGACCACAAGAAATTCATATATATAATGGTTTTAGACATGTCAGTTTGCCCTATGCATATTCGTAACCGTTCCTACAAATGCTATCCTTTTTTGTGTTTGTGACGTGTCATTCCAGTTTGGAATGAATTTATTATGTCTGTATATTGCTTTGTGTTTTGTAAACTTAATTATTTTTCTTGCTATCTATATTGTGTATTGTAAACGGGAATATTTTCGCGAGCAGAAATTTTCGCGAAACAAGACAATCGTGGTATTTTCGTGCGTGTTAAATTAGCGTTTTAAAGCTTTATTACATAGACCTACACATAAAATGAATGTATTCGCGAGGTGTTATATTCGCGGTTAGATGTTGATTCGCGAAATTCGCGAAAATTAAACCCTCGCGAAAATAACCCCGTTTACAGTATTTATTTCATTGCAAGACTGAATAAAAAACAAACAACAAACAAACTGTAGGGGCATTTATGACCATTGCTTTGCATCATACTTACATCCATAAACATGTACTTATTTTGTCCTACATATGTGTCATAGTAACCCAAGCCATGGAGATTCATATTAATGGACAGCTTGCCTTCAACCGGCTTACCATATGTATACCTAAGAAAAGATAAAAAATGCTTATATTCTATTTTTCATGCATGGTCCTTTCAAACCACTACATGGAGAGAGAGATATCTTTTATAGTTATCATTATGATGTGGATCAAATGATCAACAACCTATGAGGATGGAAAACAGAGAGACCCTCTGCCCATGACTACAATAACTGTAACAACAATAACCCTAACTCTTGCACGTTGAAAAACTGTCCAAGTCCGAATACATCATACAAAAATTTCTGGATCCCTCCCCCTACCCCTGCATCCCGATCCAATGTCCAGCTATGGGCAGCCACTGAGCATGGCCTGCCTATAGGCAGCAATTCCGTGCCCATTTATATCGCCGTCTATGATGTATTGGGACTTAGGCTAATTCCTGATTTCTGCCTGTATTACTTTGTAGTATGAAGGAGGGTAAGGGTTAATTTAAGGAACATGGTCCAATTCAACATTTTTTTTTTCAAACTTTCTGAAATTTTGGTACCAAAATATTACTCATATTTTTCTCATAACACATGTGAAATTTCATGGTTGAATTATGTTCCGTTTTGAAGATACATTTTACACAGTAATGTATAGGCCGATCTGAAATAAAAAATTGCCCATAAAATCAAAACGCCAATTTAGCTGGCCAATTCAGCTGAAAGTTTTAGCTTAGACCTCTTTAGTGGTCACATTTTATATGACATTGAAAACTAATTTTTGAAAAATTGGACCAAGTTCCTTTATTTTATAGTACTGGATCTGAAACCTAGTGTGTTAGCTCTCTGTTCTTCTGGGAACACAGGCTCATTCATGTGATCGCAAAAAAGGGGTTTTAATGGACCCACTTCGCAATATTTTCACGAAAAAAAAGATGGATTTTCCTTTATCAAATTTGGGAAATTAAATTTCAATTTGAAAACACACATACACGGTTTGTGTGCAGGTTTGGATATCATTCGCGTAAAGTATTATTTGCGTGGTTTGTCTCCATGCGCAACCAAATCTCGACACTTGGAGTTGATTTTGGCTGGAACCAAGTGGCCCTGAATACCCCAAATTTTCCTCCATGGCTGATGATGCCATTACATGGGCCGAGATAAGTTCGGTATCTCCCCTGTAAACCTATGAGAGACTATTCTTTTTAAGGCTGCGATCACATAGAAGTATACGGTATACGATATTCGCTATATACGCTATTAGATGGCTATATTTAATACAGGCATAGCGAGCTATTGTTTTTTTTTCGAATAAATGTGACCCGATAGCATCAAATTAATGTGTTCGATTGAACCTATACGCGTGCACAGGTGAAATTGTGCACCGTATACCCAAATAGTATAGTTCTATGTGATTGCAGCCGAACACTAACCTTGCCGTGACAGTAGCTGTAGCACATGTACTGAAATTGGTGATGTAGCTGGGTGGGTTGATTAGTACTTCAAATCTGGGCAGCACTGAATAGAAAAAAACCAATGAGTTACTAGAGGTCTATATTTTAAAAGAGGCATACATGGTCCAGCAGAGGTGATTACTGACTCTTAAGGGTCGGTTCTTTGTTACTTTTTTCCATAGAATATTCTATGCCAATTTTGTGCAATATTTATTCGTTATTCAATAAAATCTCACGCATATCTAATTTCTGATTTAGTCCACGGGTGTTACCTCAATGACCCCAATTTTAAAATCTTCAAACCTGGATAGCTCTGGATGACCCCATTTTTATTTATGATGTGTACCAAATGACCTCCTATATTTTGTGCGCAAATTTGTACTAGATGGTCCCTGTTTTTCATCTACTGGAGGAACACCCCTGAAGATAGTGAGTGCCCCGGGACAGTACATTTCTTTTATTTAAACTTTAAATTCACCAATCTGGCTACAAAAAATCAAACAAGGGTGAATCGCATTGATTTTTTGCACCTTTTAGGCACCCCCTTTTGTTCTCCTTCTGACGAAAATCATGATCAGATTCGGGAAACATTTAACCTCTATGTTTGTTATTGTTGTTTACAAGTAACTCAAAAAACTAAAATAAATATAAAAACTGATTTCCCAAGTTGATAGAATATCAACTTTTGACACGATGACAGTATTCTGCCAATCACTTTATACTGCTTACCTAGAAATCCTACATGAAACACCCGAGGGGCCGCTTGAAGAAAAAAGTGGTACGTATGCTCGTCAGAAAAAACATCGAAAAAGGGTCGAATTTTGGCATAATGGCGTCATCGATGTCTTTAGAAAAAGGAGTGCCTTTTCATGGTACCTTTCGACATTTAGGTTCGTCTTTTTAACATATCTTTGACAAAGGGTCACCTTTTTCACCAACTATTCTAAAATTCCAAGAAATACAAAAGAAAAGGCTTCTAATGTATCATATTCGTCTTTTAATGGCAGAAATTAGTGTGTTACGTCGTTTAGGGTCCGTTTTAATGTGTTACGCCATTAAGGGGTCAAATGTCCATCACGCCATTCAGGGGTCAATTTTAGTGTATTACGACTTTTAGGGGTATGATTTTGAACATTTTACGCCATTGAGGGTTGGAATTTGCTGTACATGATTACGACATTTAAGGTACGATTTTGAGGTGCTCTGACGAGCATGTGTACCACTTTTTTCTTTGAGTGCCCCATCCCTCGGGATGAAACATAGAAAATGTATTTTTAGATGTTTCAAAATTGCATTTGTCATGTAAGATTTAAAACTAATGTCTAAACCTTCTGTTTGTTTTCTATTTCCTCTAAAATCCTGTATTAGTTGATAGAAAATTCATCTGTTAAGATTTTTATTTATAGCCAAAAAAGTTCTGAGTGTTATGTCCAAGAAATGTTTCTCCACAGAATAATTTCCCACAAAAAAATATAAACAGGGGTGGCATCTGGGTTTTGTAATTGATGGGGCTGGTGAGGGGGTGGTGGTGGTGGTGGGCAAGAGGAAATTGTACAATAGCGGGCTGCATAAGCATTCGTCAGGTAAGCTTGAAGCAGGATCTTCTGAAAAATACATCATCTATGACGCAATTTGGTGCATACTTTTGGTTTTTAACATTTACCAACAAAAACATTTTCTCCTTTTTTCACTTCTTCTTCCTCTTTATTCATATAATATTTATTTTGTAAGGGGAGGAAGGAGGAATGGTAGGGCAGCACCCCATCCCCTATAAATTTAAAATAGCCATGTTGCCAAGGTTCAATTTCATAAAATCACTAATACTCTTTATCTTTTAAATATATGGTGAATCAAGAAAATGAAATGTTTTGTCTTACAATCTGCCATTTAATATCTTTAAATAATTTTTCCATTAGACGGCGGTGGGCAGACCTTTCAAGTGGGGTCAGTCAGTCGGTCTGATGATTTTTTTTCTTTAAAAAATTGTCCTTAAAATCCCCAAAATTCAGGGGGAAAATGGGAGAAGAAAAGAAAAAAAATTCTAAAAAAATGGCTTATTTTACAAGATTTTGGAAAATATAAAATAGAAATTCTTCCAAAATGCAAATTTAGGGTCAATCAGGCCTGTGAAACAGGCGTTTTTCGTTGACCTTACATTCAATTACATAAAACCAATATTTTGATCTGAAACTAGAAGTTATTTACTTAAAAATGAACAAAACAGATATTGAAAAGTAAATAAAAAACAAACACACAGAAAAAAAATGAAAATAAATATCCATGATGAATTGAATACTGATAATTTCCACTTGCGAGTAGTGTAAACAACAGGATATTGACTAACAAGATGTATTTGAAATTATATTGTGAATAAATATGGCAAATAGGCTTAATAATCAAAACAAAACAACACAGTGTCAAAACAGGAAAAAAAT
>JXSR01S014956.1:38052-53469 GCA_000969725.1 Ophiothrix spiculata | reverse complement strand
ATAGTTTTCCGAATCAGCCCGATGCCTTTTACCAATTTGGGTGTAACTTCGCAACCGAACATCCAATAACCAAAATCAAGGTGTCATTTTAAAGCATACAATCTCAGCTTTCAGATGAGACCAAAAAATCATTTTGATTTAAGGTACCTTTCGATATGATGGGTCACATATGTCATACTTTCGTCATTTAATTTCCATTAAGAGATCAAAATCCAAGGAAGTCCACTGAATATCTGGTGATAAAAATTAGCAGCAAATTGATTTCAAACGTTATAGATTATTATAGTGTTTAACCATAGATTCTTTACAGCAAGGGATTATGAACATGGTAAATCTGTGGTTCCAATCCTTGCCTCGGTACTTAGTTCATCCATGCACATAAAATAGCCAATCATGCCATTGATTTGTTTAACCGATTGTGACGAGAAAGATGACAGGTGTTTTGAGCTCCTATAATTGGGTAAATAGTTTCATCGGTCAACAGCGAGGTAATTTAATAATAATGAAATTTGCGCCATGAATACACCAGTTGGGTGATTTATAGGTATGTTTCGTTTGTAAATTTGTTGCAGATTTTTAACAGCTGATTTTATCATTTTCCGATTGTCCGAATCTTACCACATTTTTCATGAACAAGTAAACTTATCTAAATTATAAGGAAACTGACATTTGGAATGATTCAGTTTATCGGAACATATTTAACTTAGTCATTATATTTGGGGTCACGTTACAAATATTTCGTCATAGACTTTGCATGGGCATTTGTTTACCGGAAGTATTCTGTGCGGTTCGAATCCAACTTGGCGGGAAATTTTGACAGGCAAATTAATCATGTCAAACGGATTATCGAGGCAAGGATTGAGACATCGGTCAACCAATTAACTCTTTGTTATTTATGATAGTTGGTAGTCCCTAGGTATAAAAGGTTTATGGTTTAACAGCCCAGGATAATAGCAAAATGTTATCAATTTCCGGTGAATAATTGCACTTTCCGGCATAACTGACCTTCAAACTAGAGTTACAGGTAAAGGCTTATGCATGAATGCATTTTATGTCAACAAATGAATATAGACCTTTTCACCATTTTTTGACTTCAGATGCCATTTATTCAAAATCTGAATTGTGACTTTCCGCTTATTTTGCCGCAGTAACCCACATTTCATGTTATCTTGCTTAGATATCTGGAGAGTATGTCAATGATTTTTGTTTTGCTTGTTTTGGTTTTGGCTTTAGTTACATCCCACATGAATCAAATTTTATCTAAAATGTCATGGAGTAAACACAACATGGTTGCTCTATGGATTACCAGCCAAAATATCAGCATTCACGTCAACCAGCACTCGGAAACCGTCAGCAAACTAGTATGCATTATGCATCATGATCTTAAGAACTAACTTCCTGCTATGAAAGAACTCACTTCCTCTCCTCCTCGTGTCTCAAAAACCAAACACTTGTCATGCCAGTGATAAGTACAATTTTTGTTTACTGTTCACCTTGAATTTGAGAAGAATATCGCGAGTGATTTTTATTCTAACTACTTTACGTCACTGAGGCACACATTAGAATTGTTGGGTGAAGCAATGTCCAATTCAACTCCTTGAGAACTACCGGTCACCATCTAAGAAAACAAGTGGTTTTGTTTTGCATATATGGTATATTATTGGTTGTAAGATGGCAGTGTACAGATATCTTGTTTTATTTGAATTTTTAGAAAGATTCATTTAATTAAAACTGCAGATTCTAGTTTGTTTCTAACTATGACCTAATGAACTTCTCTACTCTTTATTAATGCAAGAAAAAAATCATGGGCAAACTAATTAATTAAAAACTACTGATAATTTATCCTTACACTTTTTAAAAAAATAACTAAGGAAGACATTGACCCACAACAATGGATTATTTACAACACGGCTACCTGACTGAGATAAATGAAGTCAATAATTTTCTTTCTATGAAGTTCATAGCCTTCCTTTTACCCATCTTTTATTCTCATAGGAGGTAGGGCATTTGATGCTTTCTAACTAATTGAATCTATAAAATGTTAACATATAGCTCCAAGAAAAATGACTTTGAGATGCATGGACTGGATGGCCTTTATGTCTTGTACAATATACAGACAGTAACATTCAAAGCAGGTTTTAGGGCACATTAAGAGCAATATGATGCATTTGATTTTGCAAATTTTAAACACAAAAAGACTTTGATCACAATCTTAAATGATTATAAAAATATATACACAATCTAAGTATTTGATTTTGAAAGGGAAAAGACGAGGATTCTAGATTTGCAGCACAACTATATTTTTAACAAATGTAAAATTCAATCCATTCATATTCAATATCTTGTTAGAAGACATATGAACTATAGTAGGGTCTATTTTTTACTAAACAGATTTCTTTAGGGCCTCAACAATGTTTCTAGTTATTTTTTTTCCGGCTAAACTGGACAGGTTTCTTGGACCTCAACAATGTTGCTAGTTATTTTTCCTAGAGATGTCAGTCAGTGATGAAGTCTTATGCAAATCAATCAGGTAGAAAATGATCTTCAGCCTGGTACCTATTAAACACACCACTCAAGCAATTTGGTTTGGTCAAAATTCTCTACTCACTGCATGCGCATATGAATCTTTTTATAGTCAAAGATTGAGAATTTGTGAACTAAATGAGTTCAAAGTCGCAATGTTGCACACACAGATATAGCTTTGTTTATATCACATAAAACAAAAGACAAATGCAGATTATTATTATTTATTATTTAGATTATTAAAACTTGTGTAAATTAATATCAATTACTTGAACTGAGGTGCAGGAGTCTTTTTTAATACATTATTAGAATAAAGCATTAAGACATTAAGACAATGGCCCAAACTGGTATTAAAATATCAGACAGATTTTAAATTAAATTTCAAAGAACGTCCATAGCATCTTGATTTTGACTTGGACCATTTGTTCCCTAGCGGTGTGTTGACTCCTCTACTCACTGCAAGTGGAGGAGTGACACTTATAATGATGAGCAGCGATGGCTGATTGGATTGACTAAATCATGCGTTAGGATGCGATTGGCATCGGCTCTGATGGATGGTTGCCTGATACGATAACACAAGATAAATAAATCCAATCTTACGCCAACGCGGCTGACTGCACGGCTACTAAATGGTACGGGTATACCACTTACAAGAACAGGTTTCCGATGATAAAATGTTACAGTATACTTAAAATTTATCTGAAAAAGATGTATACGTATGTTACTACTCGCTGTAATTGATTATATAAAAAATAGATAACACAGGTTATGTACAGGTGAAACTGGAAATTGTAAACATGACGTCAAACAAACTGAGCACATGTATGACATACTTCAAAATGCTCCTAACATGATACATAATTCGACTGATACATCAGCTCCACTTTTTCTGATTCAAAATCCCCATGTTATAGCTTGTTTCAACTATTACATTTTAGCTCAACTTTTAAAGTGCCGTAAGGATGCATATCTATATCGTCTCTCTTGATCCTTGATACAGGACGGTGTGAAGTAACCTTTTTATGCAATAAATTTGTGACGGTCCAAGCTTAGCTTTAGAAGATGCACATCCTGTTGCCTAAGGCAAAAAAATTGTGTTGCCCTTATTGGGGTGTAATTTTTAAGTCGGGTCAGTTGGTTTGAATTTTTTTTCAAATTTTTCCTGAAGGAGATTTTGACATTTAAAATTTAAAAAAAAAATGTATGGTAAAGGAAGATGAAATGGCAAGTTAAATTTTCAGTTATTTCTGACGTGACACCAACGATTTGTTAATTTAACACATCTATTGTGAGTTTCTGTGCTACAAACCTAAGTTTAATAGAAAAAATTGTAAAAACAAGATTTTTTTTTCAGGATTTACGGTCAGTTGGGAAAGGGCTACACAAGTTTGCAGTCGGTCAGAGACAGGCAACACAACAATATTTTTGGACTTAAGATTTGACATATGAAATGTTGAAAAATTGAAAAACAGCAAGTACAAAAACCTTTAAAACAAGCGAGCTATAAATAGTTATGGTAATAAAAATTATCTTCGATGATATTTCACTAACTGACCGACAATCAATAATGCAACCAAAACATTTCCTGTTATGTTTTATTAAAAATATTGAATATTAAATGACATTTCATAAATTGGAACATTAATTAGATCATGTTATACCCTGAATCAAAATTCCTTAGTTTTTTAAATTAACATTTTGCTTTCTACAAAAAAAAAAAAAATGAGTCATTTGACTCACTTGAGCCAAAGAGCCCGTTTCTACTCAAGTATGCTTACCCGGGTAATGCCGATTAAGTTTAAGAAACCCGGGTAAGTCACCCAATAGAAACGCAAAATAATCGGTTTATTCAAAATCCGTGTAAGACAATTAACCGTGTATTGTACCCACCTATAGTGTGTCAGTACACGGACAAAATGACCTTGTTCCACTAATTCTTTGTAAAGTGCATCTTATTCTACAATAAGCCCATTTTAAATTTATACATAAGAGCAGAATGAAAATATGGGACCAAATGTACTTTTTGTAAAATATGTTTCCCATATGTAAACTAAAAATGACAGACCATGTTTGTCATTTCTCAGTTTGCCAAGAACTACCTGTTATTGCAAGAAATAATCTTAGAAAAAATCTGTCTGATTTTCCATCTGAATAACTGCATGTAGACAATAAGTTTAATGGGTAATATTAATGTCATCAGCAATATAACCCATTATATTTTCTAAAACAATGGCCTATCAAGACACCTGAAATTTGTTAATTTATTTGGGCAAACAGAACATAGCCATTGTTCTTGGTCAATTTTATTAAAACTACCTACTCACAATACCATTATTGCCTAAATACCACAGGATAGCTTGAATTTAAACAAATCTAGACAAATGCAGGGCGACAAGTGGTGTGTTTTGATATGGGTCCCATATTAATGTCAACATCAGTAGAACTCATATTTTCTAAAACAATGGCCTATCAAGAGACCAGAAAGTAAGACAGTGACCTGCTTATTATATCCTATTTGATGTTTGTGCTAAATCTGTGGTACAACAGAAAAAGGAAATGCTATCATACTTTAAAATTCTGATATAGTGCTTATTTTATCATGTTCTTTTATTCATCTTCCATCTTAAAGGGGCATTGGACAAGTTCAGCATCATCCCCAAACTTTTACCCAAATATTTTGAGATTTTTGCATCATTTGAAGTATTAGCAGAAATAATGACAGCATGCAAAGTTTCATTGTCAAATTCAAACCCTATATATCAAAATATTTACATATTCTATTATTTTTAATTATCGTTGTCGACAACGATAAATACCGCCCTCTATAGGTGAATTTTTAAAATTGGCCTTTTCAGGAGATCAAATGCAAACTCCAAATTTCTTTTGATTTATCTGCAATCTATGACGTGAAAGAAATGTTTTACAAACAAATCTTTGGGTTTTTCCTTGATATATAGCATCAATAAAGACGTATAGAGAATAGCCTCATACCCAAGATCAACAAACAAAATAAAATTCAAATTTTTGACTCTTCTGAAGGTTTTGATCAAAATTTTCTCGATATCCAGCAGTTGACCGTTATTTTCTAACAAATGAAGTGTAAATCATCTATAAATAATTTTTCGAAATTCTGTCCAATGCCCCTTTAATAGGCAGTCAAATTATGACAATTTGTTACTACCCCTGATTACGGAGAATGTAGAGTGTATTGAAACAACTCTGAGCAAAAAAGATCTGTTGCAATTGTGATCAATTCGATGTCTGGATGCAGAACATGGTGCGCACTATATCAGAATTTTAGAGTATTGTTTTTTAAATAATGTTTTTCTATCTAATACTCCTTATTGGAGAAATAAACAGAGAGCAGGATTAGAATAAAAACGGATAAAGGCAGCAAGTCGGCTTGCTATTGCAGTTATTATTCAAGTCGGCAAAGTTCGACAAACACCGAATGGTTAATTCGCATGCTGACTTGCTGCCCTTAACAAGATTCGATTAGAACTGAATGGCTTAAAATTATTTCTAATAAAGCTTTGCTAAATTGTGAGGCTATATATGTATTTTTTCATTTCTTAAAATCAGTAAAACTTTTTCTTTCACAGAAATGCATTTAAATATAATCAAATTAAATCACATATATTGTCAGAGCTTTACCTATTAGACCAAATAATTTAACTACATGTATCATTCACAGTCAAATCAGCTAACTTCATCTCTTCGATATACTCTTATAACATGTATAAAATCCCTGCATGGATTGAGAAACAAATTTCTTGTTTTGTTGGCGGCCATGTTTAAGCCCGGAAGGATCAATCTCAACTCCTAGAGTCTTCATGAAATCAATAGTAATTATTGGCAACTCAACGAAGTCACAAGCCTCCACGCTACACTAAACCTTTTACTTGCTCAAACATTTCCATAGCAACCAAATTCAATATTGAATTTTACGAAATCTGTTTCAAAAAATAACAAAATGATTGAATAACATAAGCTAATATTTGTTCGTTGTGGAATTGAATCTTCCAAATCAAATACTAGCTAGATCGGAGTTGTCCCCATATTAAGCATTCAATATCCGGTAAAACATCCCTAAAATCATCGAGCGCAAGCAAGAGTAACATTTTGTTCATAACAAGCATACAAACACACAATTTCTAACGCAGCAAGTCTGTGGAGGGAAACTAAATCTTGAGTTTCACACACCCCTTCAGCTGCCGTGTGGCGCCTGGGGCCCAAGAGATAAGAAATTACTTATTTGAACAGCATATTGGCATATTTGGCAATGTTATTCAACGCTCATCAGTGCTGATTTACTTTCTCTCTATATTCGTCTATTTTTATCTTGACGACGGGAGTAAAAACTAGTCTACATATCATATATGACAGCCACTAGGTTTGCTGCAGATTCTTACTTATGATGTTAAAGCTTCTAATGTGCTCCATGGCAAGATAATTATGACTGAACACACCGTGTAATAAACATGTCTATGCCTATCCGGATTTCTTAACTTTATTTTTTTCTTAATTTCATTGGAAAGGTTTTGAAGGATTTTATTCATACCGCCTTTATAAACTACAAAGCTTCAACCTAATTTTTAACCTAGATTAATTGAACAAAAATACATCAGAAAGCAAGTCTGAAATCTAACCTATTTTATTTATTTGAAATAGTCATACGAAATATGTAATGATCTGTTTGAATACATCATAATAACATATGTGATCTTACATCAAGAATGAGTCATAAAGATAAAATAGTCCGTAAAGGCAAAAAACTTTATTTTGCGAAACATGTGAAAATACATGCAACGGTTCAAATTTAAAGAGTTTTAAAAAATCTCTGTAGTACACAGGCACCAACACACCCTAACCCTAATCTTAATTCTGACCCCTAACCCTAACCCTAAGACTGTATGGTGCGTAGTCTATTCTAAGTTATTCCGAAATTCAAGATGAACGAAAGAGGCACAAATGCATACTGTAAAAGCACCTCTAGATAGAATGCATACCAATAACAAATATGTACACATTCATGTTTAGTTTTATTCAATTTGCTGTAGTTAAACCAAAACATGATCGAGGTTGTTTTAAAAGTATGTGTGCACAAACGTAACTTAAGAGGTTTCCTGAAGCAATTAGCTTGCATAACTAGCTTGCAGGTAAATATCTTACATTTTGTACAAATTTATGCAATAGTTGATAGCAAAAAGGAAATAGAAAACATACCAAGTACAAGATGGAATACATTTTGCCTATAATAAGCAGGTAGTTGTTACAGCTTCCTGTCTTGTAAGGGGTAGTCTTGAGTTTAAAGTAGCTCATGTAGTGAGTTAACATACATGAGTTTAAAAAGAGTTGTACAGAGAGAGATAGAGATAGAGAGAGAGTGCTGGCTTGACATGCTTTTACCACAGTCAATTTTGTTTTAGCGATAACAATCACTATATGCAAATATTTAATGTTATCATAAATATTGTGATTTTATAATAAACAAAGTAGATACATCAAAGATGTAGTAAAACATCCATAAAATCTTACAAAATGTTGATTAAAACCTGAATCAAGCTAGATTTTAGACAAAGCAAATCAATTTCGGTAACAATTATAGAAAGCTCATCAAAATATATTGACAAAACTACTTGAACTGCTAAGATACTAGCATGCACAAATATCAGCAATTGAAAGCAAAAAAAGCATTTTAAGATACTTTATTTTCATCCACTTTATCAAAATGAAACAATAATCCCTGAATTTACTTTTCAAGCACAATATAGTCCAAAGCCTCAGTGCAGCTTGGTAATATAAACTCTCCACTTCTAATCTCACTGTTCAGCTACCCCTAGTCTAAAAATGAGGAATAGTGGGGTAACGAACCGCTGTTTACTAGCAGGGAGGGTTTGTATTGAAGAGGTGTTTTCTCAGAGTTCTAAAGTTACCTGTACATATAGCTTTCTGTGGTAAATGGGTAAAGGTGACTCCTCTACTGAGAGTTTCAATGGGATTGGTTGCATAGCTCACTAGCTGAGACTGTTTTCACTAATTGTTTCGTTTTCAATAAATTCTTTTACAGGAATAAATGAAAAAACAGCTCATGAAATTTGTTCAACATTCTTTTTGGAAAACAATCATTGGTGCTATGTCAGCTAGCAGAACGTCTGAGCTTGAACATTGAAACATGAAGATTACTCCTGAAAACTCAAATAAAACAAAATAGAATAGAAAGTGGGAAAATCATAATTTGAATCACCATTTGGACCCTCACCTTGTAATGAAATACTAGACTGAATGACTGCAAGGGCGTTGTCACTCTCTGGGCAGAAGGGACATTTTCTTGAGTTCCATTGCATGTAAATATTACTTCTCACACCAAAGGGAGGTTATATATTCTGTGCATATGTGTATCAGTATTCCTGCTAAGGATTTGGACTTTGTGCCAAAGAGACATAAAAGAAAACAAAATACATCTTGCCATTGCCAATTTCGGAAAGATCACCTCAAAAATTAGAGTAATTTTGAAAATAATCTGAATAAAACTGAAATTCATAAGTGAACGTTGTGTGTAACCAAAACCCTATTTTTGACTTTTTATTTTGGGAACCCCTTGTGCCAATTTGTTGAGCTTCTGCACCAAATTTTGCGACATACGGCCTTAGCGGGAACACTGGTGTGTATGTGCTGTATATGTTGCTGTTCACCTGTCCATTTGAATCAACCCTTAGGCGAAAACAAAAATATTGTTTGTTTGTCCATAACGGCCTCTGAAATGGTCGGATCCGTAGGTCGGCTTTTTTTTTTTTTTTTGGAATAAATGTACATGAAAGTCACCTTAAAGAATTGAAGAAATGAACAAGAACTAAACTTAACTTACGAGAACAATATACTGCTGATTCTTAAGAGGTCTTCTACATTGGAAAATACAGTTCATGTCAATTTATATCATATTTTTATGATTTGAAGACTTTCTCAATGATTTTTCTATCTTTTTGCATGAAAAATCCTCAAATAAGAGTTGGAAAATAAAAAAAAACCTTTATAAAGCACAAATCAAATTTTGACGGTCGGTCAGGCGAGGACAAACAAACAATTTTTTTTTTGGCCTTACACAGTTCAAACATGTTTCTTTTAAGAGTAGAATGAAAAGGTATTTTGAAATAACATTTCTAAACAATTCATACTTGCCAACATTCTGATTTCAGAAAGAGGGACAAATGAGAGAAAATTCTTAAAAAGAGGGACATTTCTGATTTCCTATACATTAGTAATGTAGGGATATTTGCAAAAAGAGGGACACCTGCTAATATTACGGCATTTTACAGTGTTAAGTTTGGGTCAAAAGAGGGACTGTCCCTCCAAAAGTGGGACAGTTGGCAAGTATGAAACATACTTCAGGTTAAGATAAAATCCCCTTTAATATTTACTTAGATGTAGACACAGGTGCTTGAATGCAAGTTGGATTATTCAATTAGAAGTCACATGACTAAAGTACAGATACGATTCACATTGAAATCTGTTAAAGACAGAGATTGTATGGAGTCAGTTGTTGTTGCAACATAAAGAAAATTGAGCCTGCTTTTTAAACAGTTTGGTTTCAGAATGATTTTCTTTCATGTTCATTTAATTTTAACAATGGGGAGGAACTATAGCAGAAATCTTTCTTTTATTACCCTGTTCTTTCAACTTTAGGGAGTACTATATACAATTTAATTTTTTTATTTTACCATTTTTATAGAGCTTTGTAACAGATTCAGAAACAGGAATGTAAAGAATTATTTTAACCAGAGCAAGCATAGGTTTTTAAAGCAGTTGACACACTTTCCACTTTATTTAAAAATAGACTAAGCTAAATGTAGAAATAGTAGAAAATTAGGTTATATCATAAAGCATTAAGTTAATTAATATTTTGTAATTCGACATCATTTAGAATGAAATATCATCTAAGTTGTATATGTATTACATTTTGTTAATTAATTTAGCATTTTGTAATTTTGCATTGTTAGAATGAAAAATTCATTTCAGTAAAAAGCTTGACAGATTAGTAAGCGCACACTTTAATCAATGTCATACCCATACTTAACTATAATAATTGATTTACGCAACCTGGCCATTAACAACTATCAATTATGTGTCGACTAAATGGTCCAACATTAATCAGTGACGTCATTAGATGAAACCTATTTATTCTCTCAAGGACTATTATAAACCAAGCATCATCCTACTGCATCATTTTTAATTGATATCAGAAGGCGAACGTTAACAACCAGTATTTAAAGGCCTGTGTTTTTTAAACTTGATTTTGCATTCAAAGTATCTGTGATATCTTTATGTGTGAAGTTAGTTGAAACACCCAAGATGGTTAGGACCTTCTTTAACCACTCAGAAAACATGTTAGGAAATCTTCCAGTGGCAATTTATTTTTGATTTTGCTCAAGCATTTTTATAACTTTTTTAGCATATATTTTAAAATCTGAATGTCTAGTGAAAATTTGGGGGGAAAAAAACCTCAGAAAGCACTACTACTGGAGGATGATTGTCTGTTTTCGATGTGTTTAAGGTTGGGTGACTTTGATGTGAAAATATCAAGAGTGCAGTCTGCTTGTGCATGTACTGTAATTAGAAATTCTTGCAAAGAGCTATTCTAATTTTAAATTGTTGTGCTGGATCGATCGCTACCACCAATTCAATTAAAATGGATTCAATTGCATGTGGTCTGGCAAAAGAGTTCAACAAATGAGTTTGTTGATTAGTGCTTGCCATTATGTTGATGCTCCAATGTCTACATGAAACAAAGAGCCAACTCAAGTTGTTTATTTCTCAATAGTGCCTTTCCAGCTCCTAACAACCATAAATACAACAAACTTCATTTTGCGTTACAGGTCCTTATTTGTGGAAAGTGATTTCTTGCAGATTCACTTTACTTATGTATTCTTCAATACACCAAAGTTTTATTTCGAAAAACTTAACTTAGGTATGAAAAAAAAATCACATCTTAGTAGAAACATCAACAGAAAAGAATAGAGCTTACTGGTTTTTTAAATGCCTTTATCTCAGTTTCATCTTTTACTGATGGCAAACTTTGATGGACCATAACTTGACTTGTAGATATCGGATAAAGTTCATCGAGGTGTCATTTGAAACATTTTGACATAGACTTTGTAGATATGTAAAAAGTTGAAAATGACAAGGGGCCGACTTTATGACTGTTTTGAGATGGATGGTCACATTTTTGAGATCATTTTCTATTAATCAACCCCTATAGTGTCAATCCTACTATCAAATTAAGAAAGGAATCTTGAATAAATCTCCAGCTTTCAATCCGCCCACTCTCATTACATAAATAAGTCATGAATCTACGCCGAATTAATTGTGAATTTGACAGTGATGTAATACTTAAATCACATTGTACATCCTACATAGGAATAACAAGATATAAATACCATCTGCTTCTATCTCCCATTAATTTATTACACAAACATATCAAAGCTTTTCAAAATCAACATATTATTGCAAAGCAAACAAAAACTGACGTATTCTGTTTTTGCTCTCTTCCTTTTTTCAGCATAATGTATAAGCCTGAAGCACTGTATCATATTGCTGCGATTGACTTCTGCTGAAATATTTATCAGGAAAGATATCTAGGGAGGGATAACACACAAACTCTGTAAACAACCACCATTAATTGATTCTAAATATGCTGCATCATGATCAGGAAGTATACTAACAAAAAACTTCAGCAAATCTAATACTTTATTTAAATTAAAGTGGGTGGGAAAAGTGTTACATTTATATAGAGAGCTTGATACAATTATTATAAACTGTTGAAAAAACTAACATCACCTACTTTTTAATCAATGATAGTTTCTTTTTTTTTTTAAACCCCTTTACTTTAATACTCTGATGAATGTTGTTTCCTATAATGCTTGCTACCCATAAGTTTATAAATTATTTACATATTTTGAAAAATCTAACTCACTTATATTAAACAAGCTAAGAGCAAAAATACATAAAACGTACAAATGATGCAATTGCCGGCTCTGTAAAACACAACACAATTAATGGTTAGAGCTTTATCAGTTTAATTTAGAAAGTGTGCTCTTATATATTTTAAAACAGTTTCAGGAATGGTACTTTAATACTTTTTTCTCAGTAAAATCACCTTAACTAACTGATTGATTTATTAATATTTTAAACTAGTGGACTGAAGGCCAAAATACATGTAGTTTACCATTTTTTTAAAATATCAATAAATACAGTTCAAATGAGCTTTATTTGAAAACATTGCACATTAAACACATTTTATATTAACAGATAATGATATAAAACATAAATAGATATTACAAAATTGCACCAATCAAAAAATGATTCTCACAAGAACCAAGCACTCTCTAAATGTAAAAAGAGTGAAAAAAGAGTGAAAACCACTCAAAAACAGCCGCATGCGCTAGTCAATCCACTCGAAAATGTATTGTCCTCCATTTAACTCTTTGAAGACTGGACACTCCCTCGCTGAGAGTAAACACCACGAGTAAAATGGTGAAATATTCACTCAAAAAGGAGTGATGTTCACTCTCAGCGAGTGAATGTCCACTCTTTAAAGAGTTAAATGGAGGACAATACATTTTCGAGTGGCGCTCACTCACTCTTTCACTCTTTTTGGAGTGAAAGTCCTCTCTCTTTTTGAAGTGGATTGACTAGCGCATGCAGCTGTTTTTGAGTGGTTTTCACTCTTTTTCGAGTGAATTGGGATTCACTCCTTTTTTCACTCTTTTTACATTTAGAGAGCATCATGCATGGTGTATTGCAAATTTATAACCCATCATATTAATAGGTACCTAGAGGTTGGCATAGATATTACCAGATATAAACCATTGAAGCTGAGCATGGTCAAAAATCATGTCCAACGTCTAATTTCATCAGAAACATTACCTTTGAAGTATCTTCTATCATATTAATCAGGTTCGAAAATCCAAGCATAAGAAAAATGTGTTTAAAAATAAGATAAAATCCTCTTTCCATCTATGTTTTACTCAGTACCAAATATTTAAACTTGATTTTCTCAGAACTAGTATCAGCCAAATTCCTTTTACCAATTTGTATGATTAAAACAGAAAAGAGTGTTATTTTATGAAATACCAAATTTTGATTTTGATATGTCAAACACACAACTATTTTTAAACAAGGACCATACTTATTAAAATTATTCAAATACTAAATCCAAATCTACATTTATTGCCTAATACTGTTTCACTAAAAACATCGCTGGAGTCATCTTATTTGTATACATAGGATACATTCCCCAAATCTGATTAGATTCCAGTCAAATAACCATCTGTCCCTAGCTAGCCCACAGATATCTTTCATTTCAAATTTATCTTCCCTTCTATTTTCTTACTCAACCCACTCATCCACCAAGACATGGTATTCAGTTCAAAATAATCTAATTGCCCCGGTGGTTAAAGGATCTTCCTACCAAATGAACACTGCCCACGGCAACCAGCATCATTTCCAATGATACTCATTCGTGTTAGAAGCCAGCTAGAGAAACCCAAGGTGTTAGTTCAACTTATTATGTCTGGAGCAGTAAGCTTCACATTCCTTAATATAACATGCGGTGAAGTTGAAGTTGTATTCAAATGGGCTCAAGCACACTTGTGTCTGCATTGCTGTATAATATCAGCTTGTTAGTATGTCAATTGTGCATTGATATTTCTGATTCTCAAGTATGTATTTATTATTCACTTTATTAAAACAAAAATTGTTATAATACCTTAACCATTATTTTGATTGCAATCGTTTTGCCAAACTTGACAGACAGAATAAACATATTTGATTTCAAGTTTGAATTAAATAACCATTTGTCTTTCTTTTTTGTACAGACAAGGTTAATATGAGGACAATCTCATTTCTGTGTACGTGCTCCAAATATCTGGCCATTTCCAATGATGGTCTGTCTAGTTTTTTATAACCTCTAGAGAAGAGGCTATTTCAAGAATTGCAGTAAATGTGATGGATCATCCCGAAAGGGGGGACTTTGCAGATGATATCAATTTTGATTTAATCATTTCATCTGTTGCAGCATTTTCTAAGCTTTAAAATGACACCTTACTTGTTGAAATTGATCAAGGCGATCAAATTTTACAACAGAAAGTCTGCTGAAAATTCTTAATATCTTCTGTATTTTTTGCTGCCTATTTTCACCTGTATCTTGAAAAGTGTTCTGTCGCAAAGTCCCCCTTTCCGGGGTGAGTCATCACAAATGTTATCATTAACAAAAAATATGACAATCGACTTAACACCTGCATGGAGATTGTTTAGCTCACATTGGGCTCATGTTCATAAAACATTGTAATCTCTACCTGGCATCTAAAGACCTAAAGAATAATTTCATTACTGGTCAAGCTTGGTAAAACATGATAAGTTGCCATTTGCTGTAATGAGATCATGTACTGATCTTTATCATAACTCTGGATACCTGGGACAATCCCACTTTGCATCATCTCCCTTCCTGCATTTATCTTTCCAATTGCCTTCTTGTGACATTGATACCTTCCAAGAAACAACCAATGCATTTCTCATGCAGCAGGATTCTGGATCGTTTTTACATTGCAACTGATTGGCCACTTCATCTTTGATTGCCCAATCAGAAAATGTTGTGATAAACTCTGTATGAGGTTTTTCTTTTCGGCAGCAAGTCAGTACATGCTTATAATATTACAGCCAATTGTTTTAGCGAATTATGTTGAAAATATGAATCCCCTTTGGCATTACTGTTGCTAGGCTGCTAGGCTCAACTTTATATATATATCTCTAGTTTATTGTTACTCAAAATTCACTTGTTACATACAACTAGTAGAGCGAATGAGCACAAACATATATAAAGGATTTTAAACATTAATT